>JABXWE010005982.1:0-61671 GCA_014611495.1 Limonius californicus | reverse complement strand
TTAAACAATCAGATAAAACAAATAATTTAACAATAGCCAGGTTTGTAAACGGCAGCTTGTCAAATTTGTTTCTACCGGAACAGATACCTACCGAAAATTTACTTTTAATGTTATTATTAATGTGAAGGCGGGTAACTCTTTAAAAATATATTTCCAAATTTAATCTACTTGACCTGCTTAGCTCATGATGTTAACAGGGTGGGGGAAACTATTCGCGAACACTATAAAACTGTAAATAGCCTGATATCAAATACGAAAAATTTTTTATTAAAGCTCCGTTAAGGGTTCAAATATACAAAGAACATTTTCCAAATCTTCCATTGCCCCCAGAACCTGTTATTACCAGATGGGGTACGCAGTCATGTTTTATGCAGAACGATTTCAAGATCTTAGAAAATTTATAACAGATTTTGAAGCAGAGTGTGCTGCGATGAACGAATGTAAAAAACTATTTTTGGACAAACAACTTGCCGTCCAGTGGTGTTTATTAGAGGTCATTTTTCATGTTTTGTTCCGGTAATAAAAAATTTACAAACCATTCGTTTGCCTCTAACGGAATCCCTACATATGGTAGAAGAATTGCAAGAAAAATGTAAAGCAAGCAGTACCCTCTGAAACCGGTAAAATCATAACACAAAAATTTTCTTCTGTTCTAAAAAACAATCCCGGTTACGAACAAATCAAACACATATATGAAGTTCTTAATGGATCTAAAATTTCGAATGAAGCTGTAAATATTGATCCATTGCTTGTAAGCAAATTGAAATACTCGCCAATTACATCATGTGATGTTTAGCGCTCATTTTCTGCTTATAATATATATTAAGCGATAGGCGCCAATCTTTCTTAATGGAGAATATGGAAAAATATTTAATTGTTTATTGTTTCAGTCGATAATTAAAATGTAATTTAAATAATGTTTTTTTTTTGCGTTTTTAACTTATCTGTAGTTTATAAACCTATTCTATGCTGCTATTTATTTAGGAAATAAACTATTAATGTTTAAACGTCTCTTTTTTTATATCTATATTTTTTAGGAATGTTAATTTTTTAATATGCAATTTGTGTATATTGCATATATTTCATTTAAACTGCATATTAAGCGAATATTTAAGCCATTTTATTGTACATCCGCGCCCTAATGTCCACGCGCCCTAACGGTCGGCGCCCTAACGGCCGGCGCCCTAACGGTCGGCGCCCTAATGTCCACGCGCCCTAACGGCGGCGCCCTAACGGCCGCGCCCTAATGGCCGCGCCCTAATGTCCGGCTCCGAAGGCACGTTATATACATATAAAATCAATAGTTATAAATTCTCATAATGGAGGTGTAGCACTAAACACCCAATGTAATTCGTCCAAGTCTCCAATAAAAGAATCTCAAATAAAACTTTAAGAAGGGCAACCCTTCCTTAATATTGGATTATTATTGATATTTGTAGTAAACACCGTAATTCTGAAGCTTAAATGTTAGGTACGTGGATGTACAATATCAAGAAGAAAATGACCGTAACTTACAATGTAGTGTTGATAAGGTAACGAATGCCAAAGTATTAAATAAATGTTAAAATAATTCTATGAAGTGCTTATTTTGTTCTGCGTTTAGGTAATAAACTTCCTGTCTTTTTAAAAATTGTTTTTGTGAGCCGTCAGGAAAAGTAAGCTTACAAGTAATAATGGTAGATAACATTTAGGTAAAATACATTTTTACTGCTACAAAATCACTTTCATTTAAAACATTATCTTTGCATTTTAATTATTTCGTCAAAACACGATGGCTTGATAGTGGCTTTTGTCTTCCGATTACATTAAATCTCTAAGTTTTGCTTTCACCTCAATTTTCACAAACATAATGTGTTATATTTCACAATGATTACAGTTTACTTACATTGAGGTTTAGTTCGTCTGTAGCACATCCGGTAATAAACATCCCCAAACCAATAAGAAATATTGAGTAGCAAAACAACATTGTTCACAAATTTTAAAATCTTCGAAGCTACGTTCTACACTGTACAACGGGCACACTCAATCTAATATTATTACCAAAAACCTCCATTTGCTCTTGCTTGGTCATGTTTTGCAAACAATTTCCCATAACAACGTCAATGTAGCGGCACTTCCTGTTTTCAGTTACGGTACATAATGGTTGAAAATGATATTTGTTTGATAGTGCTTGCTTTTGAACACTTCAACTTATTTTTTAAATAGAACTACGGATATTAGTTTACCAAATAATGTATTTACAAATTGTACAACAGAAGCAATGAGCGAGTGGCTAATCGTCCTGTTACGATTACAGCTTTAAACTCAGAATATTCTTAATTGTTCATCAACTTTCATTGCATTTTTTTTCATTTTCTTTTAAAGGTACATACAACAACTAACAACAATTAAAATCTACCCTGCCCCGTTTACAATTTTGGCCGGAATACAAAAATAATTGCGTTTGCTTTGGAGGTTCTACTGGACTTTAGCTGAGTGATATTATTTACTTGTATGTCAAGCAGTAAATCACCTTAAAGTTGATTTCTCTACTTGCGCTTATTAACAGTGTTGATAATGTTTACTTTTACAACGCGAGAATACGCCGATATCCATTACATGTAGCTGTACTCAGTAGCAGCTGCTCGAGAATATCGATTGAGATTTCCAAATCGACAACTACCAGACCGACAAGTTTTCCAACGAGTACACAACCACCTACGCGAACACGGAACTTTCCCGAAACTATCGACTGGGAGTCCAATACAGGAAGTACTGGACAGTGTTATGTTCGTTTGATTTTGCCGCTTCATTTGAATTAAAGTTCTATTTTACTTGCCGTTCTTAAGTCCAGTACTATTTACATTATTTTCAAGGTTAAATTTATGGGAGGCCACCTTCGAAACATAATCGAACGAAAACAATTCGTGGAACCCTTTTGTTCAAAATGGCCCTGGAAATATTATGCTCCCCGGAAGTTCACGTGCAAGATTTGTTCTAGAACTCTTGCAACATATTTCGTAATATGATGAAATATTTCTGCTGCTGCGTATTGAGGTCCGCCTTTCGTCCTTTCTTCAATCGGATTTAACATCTCGTTCGACTCGGTCGCTCGATACCATTTCGAGGACCGTTGATAAATTAAGGCAAGGCAAAAGTGGACGCTAGCCCCTGGGAGTGAACTGACGTGCATTCTTTTGGGATACCGGGTTGTTAGCAGCTTTCTTCGGCTAAGTGAATATATTGTTTCGTTTTTGCCTTAGACAAAAGAATCCTCGACGTGTGTCGGATTGAAAATATTAGCAGAGTGTCAACTTTTTGCAAAGACAATTGTTCTCTCGACTTGTGTCGGATTCAAGCTTACAACCCCGTGGAAGTCCTTTTTCGAGCCATTACAAGTGATACTCCCGTACAGCGGCGGAGATCTTGGGATCTGAAGTTCCCGTCTCTTCGTCTCTCGTCGTCAAAGAAAGTCCTGACCGGTAGCGTTATCCCCATTCGATCTAGTTTTCAGGGGCGTGCCAGCGAATTTTTCCCGCTTCCCGAAGATCTTAGGAACACCAAAGTTGTGCCTCTCTCTACTCCCTACCGAACAAAGCTAAGGTAGGACAAATTGTTAATTGTGTTGTGAAAATCTCTTCCGAGTTTCATTTTCAAGTTTCAAGTGCTGAACCTTTTTTTGATGCGACGTAAAGGGACCTTCAGTCGCCAGTTGTCACCTTTTTTGTTAACTGTAAAGTGCAATTATAAATTATAATTTTTTCAGAACTCAGACGTCAATGGCAGCGTAGATTATCTTTATGATTATGTTTCTAGTAAAGTAAATATCGTAAGCTACTAGCGGAGAGCCTCGGTTCGAACGTTCCAACAAAATCTTGTATTAAACTATAACTATTATCATTTTCAATGTAGTCTTTGTTCTTGTATTGTGTCACCTATTTCAAATAGTAGAATTATATTTGTCTTAAAAGTTACCATATCTTTTATTTTTGTGTACTTTTACTTTATTGTGTGCATGAACTTTGTAAGCTTTACATACAGGAGGAGGCACAATAAAGGTTAGTCCGATTCCTGTAAGCTGCTGGCTTCTCGGCCTTCCACGAGAAACTGCAATCAGCTGTGATTTATAAGGTGGCGCCCGCTAACATTGATCTACCTTGTACACAACTAGGTACGATTTCCCTCCCGTAAGCAGTTCCCGTAAACCACCAGCTAGTTTGGCCCGTAACAACAATAAAGACAACATACTGCGAGAAATTCACAATAATCCCAGCATCTCTGTTCTTCGTGTATCTGCAAAAGTGAATGTACCACAAATGCGAGTTTGGAGAACATTAAAACGTCATGGTTATATCCATTTGCATATCTGGTGTGGAATTATTGATAACATGCTCATTGGTCCATTCATTTTTGAGAACCATTTAACCGCCAACAGATATTTAATTGTAATTGTAACTGAAACTGAAACATTGAAAATAAATGCCTATTATTATTTACACACATATAAACGAACTTGTCATATTATGTTAAAATAACACATAATTAAACAAATACAGCATTGTTGTTATGGGAAATACGACGAAAATCATCTTTAGCACTTATACTATAAGTTTACATACAATTATTGCAGGGTCTAAGCATACTTTCGATGTAAGTTTATAATTTCTATAATTGTCGATGAAATTTATATAGTTTTGTAAATAACCAAATTAATACATCCTTAATGTTTAAATAAATACAACATAAAGTTGCTTCATAAGCTATGTCAGTGGCATCCATAACAAATTACAGCCAAATAACTACATTAATAAGCTTAAATCTACAAAATTGATCTGAACTGTCAAATTATGAAGATATACATTAATATAATTGTAATTACAGCTCAAGACTCAGTAAAAATTGATGACCGCGGCTCCATTGCCAAACTTCCTTCAGATGAACTCAAAACTAGCAATTCCCATATTACGACAACCCGAAGAATGATCGGAGAAGCCAACGTATGAACTCCTTTGAAAACAGTGCCTGTGAACCACTCATTTTCACACAGGAAAGCTTCCTATAGCTTTAATACTTTATATTTAAATAGAATTAAGTCCATTTTATTGCGTGTAACACAGCAATATATATACACTGCTCCAAGAAATTAACGCGCCACAACTAACAATCGTAATATTGTTTAAAGTATTACATGTAATGAAGTACGTTTAATCATAGATAATGCTTAAAATTAAGTAAACCATATTTTATCCAAATTAACAACAATCAACGCAATTTAACAACAATCAAGGCAAGAATTAATAAATCAAAATTCGAAAACTGAAAAATTGTAAGTTTACAGGTTCAGTAGGCTGTGTTTCCGCCTCGACTTGCTATGAGTGCTTGACAACGACGGTCCATGCTTGAAATTAACACACTTAACTGCTCTTGTTCAAGATTATCCCACATTTCCACTAATGAATTCCCTAGGACGTTAAGAGTTGCAGGGGGTGACTGAAGGGATCGTACTTGTCTTCCCAGAGGTGCTCAATCGGATTCAAGTTCTGGCTGACCATTGCATAACAGGAATACCAACGTCGTCTAGGTATTCTTGCACAATTCTGGATGTGTGGGACCGAGCGTTGTCGTGCATTAATTGGAAGTTGTGCATATGGCACAACATAATGTTCTAAGATATCCATAATGTACCTCTGACTGTTTAAAGTGCCGTTGAGGAAAATGTGTAGATCCGTGAGGGCCGTAAAAGATATGCCTCCCCATACCATTATTGAGCCACCACCAAATGCAGTCGTGGGGGCAAAATTGCATTGAGCATATCGTTCATTTGGACGTCTAAAAACTTGAATGCGCCTACCACAACTCTCCAAACAACATCTGGACTCGTCTGTGAACAAAACGCTTCTCCAATCTTCATTTTCCCTATTCAAGTGGTTTCTAGCAAAATCCAATCTGTGTCTACGGTAGTCTGCAGTCAACTGTGGGCCAGTAGCTAGTACTGCTGAAAGTTGTCTTTGGAGGGCTTTTGTGGTGGTAAAGCGCTCTCTTAGTGCACGCATTGGAATCTCCAGAAGACGCAAAATTGGTCCCATTTTTTTTGAAGATACCGTAACAGCTGACCGCTACATCAGAATTCTAAACACATTTATAAATCAGCTTCACGATGATGAATTACGTCAGGGATATTTTTAGCAGGATAATGCACCTGCACATACAGCCCTTCGAACAAATCAATATATACAACAATTTTATGACGATCGTATCATTGCATTTCCCCCACGGTCACCCGATTTGACACCCCTGGTTTATTTTCTTTTTAGGCATTTAAAGAACACGATATATCAGACCCCCATGCACACACTTGAGCAACTGAAGGATGCTATTACTGCCGCTACTGCAAATGTAACTGTGCAAGAGCTACAAAATGTTTTTAACAGCATGAAAAGAAGAGTAGGGTGCTGTATCAACAACAATGGGGCTCATTTCGAACATGAACTGTAATTACTAATTACTAATTTTGTTAATTTATTTTTGTAAAATTTAATATTCTAATTAGTTAATAAAACAAATAATGTTCTAATTAATTCCATTATTAACCGAAATTAAAACTGATTGCAAATAACTTCTAATTTTCATAATTATTTTCCTCTTTTGAATCTACCAGAAATTGCTAACTTCATTTCATACATGACAGCACCATGACAGGTGGAGGATGTAAAGATTGATATACTCTCTGTAGAAAGTAGTTTTTTTCGGACAACCTTTCCATGATAGATTTTTATCGAGATAAACTACCAAGTATTTGATGGCGCCATCTGCTGGTTTCTATTCAATACTTTGTTTTTCTACGACGATGTTTAGTGGTGTTACTTGGTCTACGAATGATAAAAACCTTGGCCTCGCATTTACTGGTTAAATTTGAACGACTAGAAATGGCTAGTTATAATAAACAATTTGCAAGGGAAGCTTCGATTGTTACCTTTAAGTATAATCGAACTACAACAGTCGCAAATATATCTTTTACTCTTATCCGTGATCTTGGTAACGACGTGGTGGTAAGATTAAATATTAGTACCTTACAACCGTTGGTTTGCTCCTAATCAATATTTCGTTACAGGCTGTAATACAAGCGTATAAAATTTATGAGTAACGAGTTTCGAACATTTCCGGGACACTTTGCAGTGGATGCTTGTAAAGCTTTAGCTGCGAATTCTTTTGGTATTAGTGCGTTTCTGAGGTGTGGAGATTTCACTGGGTGCCCATTAATTAAGGTACCTTTGTATAAAACCAAAGTAACGTCTGTATAGTTTAGAGGTTCAAAATTTGGTACACAATGTGTGTTATTCCTACAGCGCATTACCATATATTTTTGTATATAAAAATATTTCATGAATAACTTGAAATAACTGGAAGAAATTATTTAAAAATTTATAAAATATATTTTTATTTGTTTCTAATGAGGTCGTTCCGTCCGTGGCATATTTAAAAGAAGCCATATATTAAGAACTTTTATAACTTTGAAAATATAATTTTTGTAAAATACAACTGCTTTTGGAAATGGTTTTCAACTAGGGGTGCAGAAAATGGAGTCGTGTGTGGGTATCTGTGTGTGCTCATGTAAATATATATAGGTACCTACATATAAATTATACAATCGTCAAATAAAAAACGGGCCCTCTGTTATGTTTCTTTTTTCACAATACTTATGGTAATAAAAGTGTTGCTTTCGGTTTAGGGGAAATATCACATTTGTAACTGGAGCCCAGATCAGTCCCAGTTTCCGCCATTTGTTCCTAACGGAGATTACAAGTTTGAGTTGCAATTTCTACGATCGTCTACGGAAATTTCTGTTGTAAATGCTTATGTAACTATTTCACGTCCTATTGCTTGGATATAAATTTATCAATTTGTTATTAATATTAACAGTCTCTTTCTAGAGCCACATAATGCTATGCAATGCTATTGTAAAAAATTTTAAGATTGTATTCTACATATTTATATATCTTGTTGTATAACCACTTCTTTTTTCTTTGATTAAAACTGTTAGGGTTACAGTCGTAGCACGAATAAATATTTGTAATTGATATTTGTACGTCTGGCTATAATTAAGATATTCTATTAAAATATATTAATTATTTGCTCCAACATTATTGCTTCCTCAGAGCACATTTAGGATGTGATTGTATATTTGAAATCGCCAACTAATGTTTGATTACAGCATATTCTACAGTGAACAGTACACAGTATAATAAAAGGAGCAATGCTGGAAATAACTGTTATAGATAGAAAGACAAATACAAGAATAAGAAGTAAAACAAAAGTTGCAAACGATATGGAAAAGACACTTAAATTAAAATGACAGTAGGTAGAACATATACAGGGTGAGCCAATGAAAACGAAACAGACCCGGTTTTTCATATTTATCATCATATTTTAAAATATCGTTCGGACCGGTGAATTTTTGTTTTGAGGAGGAAACGTTTGACGTTTATTTTCAACCTTGTCACCTCAACCTCCTAGGAATGGTGAGCTTCGCCCTTAAAATTTTAAACAGGAGAGATGGTCGAGTGATACATCATTTTAAAGGGCATTAAATTCACGTTCTAACACTTCCTAGTTTTTTAAATTCGGATAAGTAGTTTTCGAGAAAATGCCTTTTAGAGATAGTAACCTGCCAAAAACCAATAATTCACGACTTTTCATTATTAATTTTTTACGTCAAGCGCTAACTCCGGATCAAACAAATATTACCAACGAACCACTGGTTGATCTTAAACACGTATATCTACCACCACTGCATATTAAATTGGGCTTAATGAAAAATTTCGTTTAAGTACTAGATCGGAACGGAAGAGGGTTCTTGTATCTGAAACAGAAATTTCCGAGAGTTAATGAGGCAAAAACTAAAGAGGGCATATTTATGGGACCACAAATACGAGAAGTAATGAAAGATAGCGAACAGAACAGCTTGCTGAATGAAGTTGAACTAAGAGCATGGAGAGCTTTTACAACAGTTGTGACCAATTTTCTTGAAAATGTCAAAGCTGAAAATTACAAAGATCTTGTGACTGAATTACTTTGTGCCTACAGAGAGATGGGATGTAACGTGTCTTTAAAAATTCACTTTCTGGATGCTCATCTGGATTTCTTTCCGGAAAATTTAGGTACCGTAAGCGACATACCTGGAGAACGGTTCCACCAATACGTTGCAACCATGGAAAAGTGACACCAAGGCAAATGGAGTCCTAGTTTGCTTGTTGATTACTGCTGATTATCGCCGTAAAACATCCGCAACAACATTTTGAAGTAAGTGCAACATTAAGAACATACCGATATTGATATATTTCCGTATAACGCACAACACTTCGTAGCAAATAAAGTGTGGGTTATAGAGAACATCCAAGTTAATTTTCTGCTTTCTGCATACAATTGCACAAGAGGAATATTATTTATTTATGAAACCCATTACACATCCCCTCGCAACCAAATACTTCTTCCCAAATTGTGAAACTTGTAGAAAAATTGCAGCAACTCCCTCTGTCAGAGTCAGGTAAATATTGTAGCATTTCTATTTAAATCGTTTGCTTCCTTTAAAAAACGGTTAAGTTCACATAACATAACCACACTCTTCAAATTAAAATTTTTATAATAATAATTCCAGAAATAATAAAAAAATTGAATTAATTACATTTTATTGTATGAATTTGTCTTTCAACTTCTCAATAGTCCACACTATCAATGACAAATTGAACTTAATTTTGATATAGTTGAAGTTCCAAATTTGTCAAAATTTTCAGGTGCAAAGTTCTTAAGTGCAACTGTTCTAAAGAAAGAATAATTTAACGATGACGAAACAATTGAATGGTTGATTATAATTGTTTAACGATTTCAGGAACCAAAACTTGTCTGAACCGTTGATGAATAATAATATTAATGCAGTTCTTAATTACATCTTCACACCTTTTATTAAATTTATGTCAATTATATAGGTACATAAAAAAACACTTTATTAATTATTGTTTGGCTTGGGCTTCTGCTTCTGCGCTGTGACAGCATTAATTTTTTTAAATAGCAACCCTTTTCCCTCCCTTATTTTGATAGACATTCTCACCAACTACATAGTGATATAAATTAGTAAGCCACAAAACAATTTGTTTAAAACATATGTACATAAAAAGATTCAGAATTTATTTATAATAAAAATAAGAACAGTATTCAACAAAATGTCGTTGGGAGGTCTCAGTTTAGAGAACGCAGTGACAAAACGTTTTCTGTTTCATGTTGATAAGCACCTTTCTTTTGGTGCGACACGTTATATATGTAGCGGTTACTATATCTGATATTGTGTAAGGTAGTGGCACCAGCTTTGAACATTGCACCAATTATGGACACTGGTATTTATTTCTTTGAATTATATTATAAGTATCTGCAGATTATTTTTCAAGGGCTTATTCTGACCGGCAGATCTTATACCATAGGTGCTTGAAAGCGTTTGCGCATAAACATCATGTGTTGTGGTGCATTGTGAATTTTATGTTTACATGTGTATTTGTGAATTCCCTGGCTGGCGTTGTTAACACGAAGCTTAAGGTGAGTGGTTCTAATTGATAAGGTTTACATAATCTTGTTAAGTATTTATAAACAATGTATCTGCATTTTGGTGCTATGCATATTATGATAATGCAGTTTTTAGCAGTTTTTAATAAAATAAACATCAAATAATACTGTTAGGTTATGTGTCCATTACTGGTTTCCGTTTTCTGCGAAAAACCCAATAATGGACAATAGTGTCCGTTATAGGATTTTGCATGTTTTGTAGGTAATTATACTCATAAAATCGCCAGTAATTTACGCTGCGGATTTCTACAAATAAAATAATTATATTCGCTCAGGAACCATTAATGTACACGGGGTGTCAACTACTGGAGTACAATGTGTTCATAACTGGACATGAAATGAAAAGTATCTACCTGGACGTTAGGGATACTATTTTTAAGAAAAACTTTTGGTTTAGGCGCACATAATCTAGCTAATATGGAAAAACACAAGAAAAAATCATTTCGCAAATACACCCAAGAAAATATATCACAAGCAATTGCTGCTGTGAAAAATGGAATGTCCTTTTTAGCTGCTAGTAAGAAATTTGGAGATCCGAGGATTACATTACAAAATAAAGTAAAGGGTATAAGTCCTGAAGTTTGTAATATGGACCCTTCCACAGTACTCAGTAAAGAAGAAGCAAGAATTGTTAAATGGATAGTGGACCTGAGTGCAGCTGGATTTCCTTTAACAAAGTATTGCCTTCTGAACACTGCTACAAAATTAATGAAAGAAATGGACAGAGATCATCCGTTAGTGACGGGAAGCCAGGGAAAAAATGGTTTCAAGGGTTTCTCAAAAGACATCCTAATACTTCATTAACGTTTTCTGAAACATTAACTGGTTATCGAGGTCAACTATCAAAAGAACACATTCGGAAGTGGTAGAGTACCTGATACAAAACGGATATGCTGATACTTTAAATGATGGAAGTCGACTTTTTAAAGCCGATGAAACGGCATTTGCGCTATATCCTAAACCAGGAAAAGTTTTAACATTACGAGGAGCAAAAAATACTTACGATATAAGCAAAACGTCCGAAAAGGAGAACCTTACACTTCTATTTACAGTCTCTGGATCAGGAGAAATTGCGCCACCGATGCCTATTTTCCCATACAAAAGACTTCCAGCTGATATTGTTCAAAATTATTCGAGTGAATGGGGACTAGGGAAATCCGATACAGGATGGATGACGGGGAGGTATTCTATGAATACATGGCCAATGTATTCGAACCTTGGCTACGTAAACAAAATATCATAAGACCTGTTATTTTTTTGTGGATGGCCACCGATCACATTTAACTATGAACCTTAGTAACTTTTTAAATGATCATCAAATTATATTGATAGCATTTTATCCAAATGCCACACATGTACTGCAACCTTTAGATGTTTCGGTTTTCCATCCTTTGAAATCTAAGTGGAAGCAATATGTACGCCAATGGTTAATTGAACATGAAAATCAACAAATTACTAAGCAGAATGTGACACCAATTATACATAAACTAGTCCAAGAAATAATTACACCAACCATGATCAGCAATGGTTATAGACGTTGCGGCTTTCTCCCTTTCAACCCGGATGCTGCTAATTATTCAAATTATAAGAGAAACATCTGCAACTACAAAAAATGTGGTTACCGATAATTATGACGAAAGCTTGCACAATGAGCTATCAGATACAGAGAAACATATTAATTTTTTTGAGAATCATATAAACCCAGAGACGCTATCAAAAGGTGTCCATTATTGGAGATTTACATAAGTTATTAAAATAATTTTTTTTTCTGTCAGAATTTCAAAATTAGCAAATAGCTGGAAAAACCTTATAGGGGAAGCATCAAGCCTTCACTTGCAACTACTAAGTTTGGAAAAACTTTTACCCAACGTAAAAGCTTAATATTCAAACTATTAGCGACCTTAAAGTGTCCAAGATTGGTGCCACTACCCTACTATAGTTGTGTGATGTGACCTGTATCTACGAGACTTCTTCAACTGAAACCCATCTTTGATCTTTGACGTTTGTTAATATTAGTAGTGTTTGTAAGCAACACGTTAATAAGTTTCTGGGGTTTGAATTTGATTCTGACTTTTAGAACTTCGATTTTGAAAGAGCGTTTGTTGTTGAAAATCCGTCGAAGTTTGATCAGCGTACCCAACTGTGAAGGAATGGTGCCTAAAATTTAAGATTGTAAAAGAAGGGACTATGAATGGCCCACGACCAGGTGCATCGTGTACTGTATTAACAGCAAACAATATGGCATGTGTGGAAGGCCTTATTAGAGAAAATCACCAAATTTCAATTAGAGAAATTTCAGAAACTGTTGGTATGAGTGTAGGATCTGTCCATGGTATTGTCCATAATCTGGGTTACAGCAAAGTTTGTTCGCAATGGATCCCTCGTCTCTTGTCTAATGAACAAAAATGCTTGCTTACTGTGCGACACCTCACAGACTATAGACAAATGGTGATTACTTTCTTCTGTCTGCTGCTGATGACGAACCTTGGCGACATTACTACGAGCCATCCGGTAAGTTATCGTCGATGCAGTGGAAACATTCACGTTCACCACCACCGACGAAGTTAAAATATAACCTTCTGCAGGCAAGGTGATGTAAACATTTTTTTGGGACAAGGACCCTTGCTGATAGAGTTTAGGGAACCTGGAGTAAATGTCAATGCAAATCTGTGCAATGAAAGTTTGAACAATCTTCATCAAGCAATACGATCGAAACGTCCAGGAAAACTGGGAAACTAGGAAAACGCGTGGGGTTATTTTGCTGTACGGCAATACTAGGCTTCACGTTGCTAATGTGGTAAACGAAAATCTTCAACGAAAGAAATGGAGAGTTTTATAGTATCCACCCTATAGTCCGGATCTACCGCCTTGCGATTTCCATATTTTTGAACCGCCGCAATAGGCGTTAAAAGGTCAGCATTTTGAGTCTGACGCAAAAGTACAGATAACTATGGAAGACTTCAGCAGCCACAAGAATTCTATGAGCAGAGTATACGTCGGTTAGTAAAATAATGGGGTAGGTGCCCTAACTGTGACGGTAATTATTTGTAATTAAATCGTTAAATAAATTTTTTATAAAGTAAAGATGGGTCTCAATTGAACACACCTCGTATATTCAATTAAAAAAAGGAAACGTTGTAATATTTGGTCTTACAATAACATACGTTTAACATGAATCCCAAACAACAGAATAAAAAGACCATGCCTTAAATGCATTAATAAACAATTGTACGATTTATAGACTATTTACAAAAATAAATTGGTACGCTGCAGAAGCCCTCTCGCGGCCACGATACGGATATTTCTCGTAGATCTTCTGTATAACTTCAATTGGCAACTTTGTTGTATTTAGATCAATGAATTTCAGTGATGGTAAGTTCTTATCGAAATCCCCTGGTAAATTTACAATATCGTTGTTATCTAAAAGTAGCATTTTCAACTCGCGAAGACCCGCAAACATGCTATTCTCAATGTTTATTATATTATTATTGGACAAATAGATGGCTCTAATAACTGGAAGTCCTTCAAACGCACCAGGAGCTATGGTATGGACCTGATTATTATCCAAATGTAGCATCCATAAATTTGGGGCATAAGAAAAACTTCTTCGTTTTAATGATTTCAAATTGTTGTGACTTAGCTTGAGACTTTCCAATGACGCTAGACATCGAAATGCCTCTACTGGTACATTTTGCATGTTATTTCCACTTAAATCTAATTCCCTTAGTTTACCAAGTTTATGGAAAATGTCATCGTCTAAATGTTCCAACTGATTATTTGACAATGCGAGTTTCTCTAATGAAGAAAGTCCATTGAACACTCCAGGAAGGATTCTACTAATATTGTTGCCACTTAAATCCAACTTTTGCAACGCAGGAAATTTACTGAACATATCAACTTCTAAATTTGATAAATTGCTGTTCTTTAAGGACAGCGACCACAATGATGACTGTTCCATATTATAAAAACGACTAATGTGGTTTCCATCCAAATCTAATCTTGTTAGATCATGAAGTCCCTTGATAAGTTGTGGTTTTAAAATATCCAATTTGTTGTTTGAAATGTAGAGAAACTGTAATGCCTCAAGAGGTTTAAACGCATCCTCTTCTATGTTTGAGATTTGATTAGATGATAAATCAAAATTGCGCATTAATTTCAAACCTATAAAGTCGTCATTACGTACAGCTTTCAATTTATTGTCACACAAATCCAAAGTAATTAATTCGGTTAATTGTTCGAAAGTTCCGCTCTCCAGCCGTTCAATAATATTATTCTGCAGCAATAGAAAATTCAAATTACGTAATTTTTTAAATAGCTTAGCATCTAGGTGTGATATGTTATTGTGATCTAAATAGAGACGATTTAATTTAGTTAAGTGATCAAAGAGACCCTCAGGTATCATTTCTATCTGATTGTAACTGAGCAACAATTCCTCTAAGCTTGATATTTCTTGAAAAGCTTCTGCCTCGATTGTATCAATCAAATTATTCGTCAAATCTAGTTTTATCAGTTTACTTAAACCCAAAAGTATGCAATCCGCTAGTCTAGTTAACTTATTATTTGCTAAATTAACATGAGTTAGGTTATTTAAGCCTTGAAAAATGGTAGCTTCTAAGTGTTCAATGCGATTATTTGCTAAATTAACTTTGTTCAACGAAGCAAGTTCTTCAAATACATCTGCTGATAAATTTTCTATTGCATTATTTTCCAGTTCTAGTATTTTGAGGTTATACAGTCCTTTGAATGAGTTTTGCAAAGTTAATAGTTTATTATTTTTCAGATCCAATTCTTCCAATGATGCCAAGTTTACAAATGTATTGAATGGAATTTGTGTAATGTTATTGTCAGATAATATTAATTTCTGCAAGAAAATCAAACACCGAAATCTAAATTGGTAAATACGATCACCCATTTCAGAACTTTGTAAACTCAGACCTTTCAAAGATGTACCATCTAAAAAAATAGCATCATCAGGCCATACTCGTACATCGTTTTCTACAAAAGTCAACTCCTTGAGATTCTTCATCCCTGCAAAAGCTTGTGCATCTACAGTTTTTATTATATTCATCCCTATTTGCAATTCCACAAGTTTTGACATTTCGTCAAATGCACGTGTTGGTATAAAATCAATAGAACTGTGTAAAATTCCTATTTTCGTCATAGAGTTGGACTTCGGGAAATCAGTTGGTGTTAGTTTCGAAAAGTGGCCATTTTCAAGCCCTAGCACGAAACCTCCCGTAGATAAAATGTGTGCATATTTACTTGCATTAATTATGTTGTCAATTTCTTCATACAAATCTTCTGCATTATCGAAATCTGCACAATACATGTGGCCTGGCCATCCCATACTGCAATGGGTCTCATTATATAAGGGAACTCTTCCTGCTTGGATTAAAAACCACGTCACATGTGTTATTAATACCACTCGATACATTTGCTGCGCCTGAAACAGGAAGAAAACAGTTTAACAAAAACTGTTAAGGACCATAAAATTGATACTAGATGTAAAAATATGCAAGTGGGGAAAATGGGAAAATTGTCTACTATGATACTTTTATAAAGCTTCCTTCAAAACTTTCTTTCTGTAAAAAATGTATATCTGCTCTGAATATCATATTACTAATACCTTGTAATTCACAACACAAAAATAAATCGATCTCTTTTCAAACAATGATTAAAAATAAACGTTTGAATCCATAACTAAATATTTCTTTTTCAAATCGGTTAAAACTGAAACCTTTTTGGAGATCAGGTGTACTAGAAGTATGGTACCACGCAGCACAAAACTTCTATAAAAGCTATTAAATCTTTCCTCATAAAATGTCAATATGATGATTATGATATTATGATATTCGACCTATGCCAATTTTAAAATTAAAAAAGCATCATGAGAACTTTAATCTCTAGAACATGTTAAACGACAATATCAATTAATTACAAGGCGTACTGGTAATTTATCATGCGCCTATCACGAAACGACAAAAGTATGCGGCATGTTTCAAATGTGAGGGTTCACTTTCTTACTAATTTCATAGGAGTAATAAGTATTAAAATAATTTCGGATGTTGATTCTTCTGGCATTTCTGATGATATTAAAATATAAGATTCGAAATACTATGACATAAATCCCATCGATGATTTAGCATCGAATACATCAGAGAAAGAAAATGATACTGAAGAAGACGAAAACAAACAAGAGCCGCATGTTGAAGACGATAACGAGGAAAAATCATGCTTTGATAAACATATATTAAGCCCACCGAAGAAGCGATTCTACTGCGAAGATGATGTGGAAACGATTCTACTGCGAAGATGATGTGGAAACGAATGCGTTGCTGTGATTGATTAATTGTATATAGTTGATGTCCTGTTATTTTTTTGTTAAACGTTTATTGTTCTAACTATTAATAACGAACAATAAGCACAGTGGATGGATGATAATATGACATGTGAGGGACGTTCTCCCATGAGTACAACCCTATATGATAGATTAAAATGATGTTATCTAAAATTAAATGCTGTTATCTAGTTTATCTTATTTATATAGCTACATTGTCAACATTAAATTTTGTTATGACTTAAAACTAGGTTCTAAGTGGTAGGTCTAGTGGCGTTGTGAATTTTAATCTTCTAGTTTGTTCGCTGTTATCCAGTAGGTTTACCGCTAATGGATTTGGGTGCACTTCTAGTCGTCGTAGGTAAGTTTCGCTGCACTGCACAATCACTTCGCTAACTGTCGACACATCCAGGTCCTGCAAATGTCTTTGTTGGTTACGAAGAATGGGGCGTCGGTCATGGTACGAAGTGTTTTTGATTGGAACCTCTCGATGATAGTCATGTTGGATTTGGCTGCTGTTCCCCATAGCTGTATCCCGTATGTCCAAAACGGTTTGAGGATTACGTTGTACACTAATAGTTTATTACGAAGTGATAGTTGTGACTTTCTCCCTAGTAACCAATAGCGTTTTTGAATTTTTTTCCCAAGTTGTTTTCGTTTGTTCCATATATGAGTCTTCCAAGTGAGTCTTCGGTCAAGTGCATGCCAAGGTATTTGACGCTATCTGTTGTTGATACTATTTTTTTATGCAACATTACTGGCGATTCTCCAAGGCATTTTGTGAATACTGTGTGGTTTGATTTCGCTTCATTGATTTTGGCCAGTTTTTTGGGCATTGGTCTATGTCATTTAAGTTGCGTTGCAAAAGCGTAGCTGCTATAATGGGACATTTGTTCTCAGCGATGACAGCAGTGTCTTCTGCTAATGTAGAGGTGGATACATTTGTGTTGGTAGGTAGGTCCGCTGTGAACAGTAGGTATAATATGGGTATAAGAACGCTCCCTTGGGGAACCCATGGTGATATTGGGTGCAGCTTAGTTACTTCTGTTTCGTATCTTATTCTGAAGTGCCTTTCGCCTAAGTATTATTTCAGAAGGATAAACATGGTGTTTGGTAATTTTCTCTTCAGCTTGTAGAGTAATCCTTGATGCCAGACTTTGTCGAATGGTTAGGTGACATCAAGGAATAGCTATTTTCTTCAAAGGTTTGGTTATGGTATCCACGACACGATGTACCTGTTCAATGGTCGAATGTTGCCTTTTAAATCCGAATTGGTGGTCCGGTATCAGATTTCTTGCAGATACAATAGAGGTTAGTTGCTTTACTAATATATTTTCCATCATTTTTGACATTATCGGCAGTAAACTGATTGGGCGATATGAGGCGGGATCATTTGGTCGCTTGCCTGGTTTGTGGATGAGTATTATCTCAGTCACTTTCCACTGAGCTGGGAAGTAATTCAGCCGTAGGACTGCATTAAACAGGTATGTTAACATAGTTGTGCCCTTGTGTGATAGTTCTTTCATTATCTGTCTGTAATTAAATCAAATCCCGGTGACATTTTCGGGTTTAAGTCATTTTTGATAATATTTATAACTTCTTTAAGTGTGACTTTCTTTATTTGTTCTCTGGACTGTTGTGGCTTTTGAAGGAATACTAGGATATGCTCATCTTCTCTCTCCTCTAGTGTTGGTAGTGGTTGGTATACTTTTTCCATATACTCCGCTAAAGTCCTGCCTTTTCATTATCTATTTTAGCCCAACTTCTATCTGTTTTCCTGATAGGTGGTATTTGTTTTTTGGGTGTTTCAATTTTTTTGTGGCCTTCCACAAGGCGTTGTCTAAGTCCGAAGTTGGCATTAGGTTTTCTAAAGATCCTTGAAGGGAGTTGTTCTTTAGTAAGTAATCCTTTAACTGTCTTGCCGAGCGGTTGTAATTTGTCTTAGCTGTAGGGTGTCTAGTATTTTGCCTTCCGTACGCGTCTTTTTTCTGCTTTTCTTTTTTTCTCGGATATTTTGTGGCCAGTTAATTCTATTCTGCATTGGTATTGTGGTCGGTGTTGCTTCCCAGGCCGCTTCTTGGATCACAGTAGTAAAACTTTGTAGTTGTTGTTCTACCTGATTAATTGTCTGTAAAGATATCCGGAGGTTTATTTTTTTATCAATTTTTTCTCTGTTGGTTTTCCAATAAGTTTTGTGGTTGCTCAGTCTAGGTGGTTTTTCTTTTTTTGTATGCTGGAGGAAATAGTAGCTATTACAGGTGAATGATCTGATCCGATATCATTATTTGGTCCTATGTTAGGTATCCTGGAGCAAACCCCTTTGTAGCAAAGAAATACAAGCAATCGGAGATTTTATTTAGGTCGGTTGCCAATATGTAGGTTTGTAGGTTGATAGGTGTCCCAAATTTAATACTTGCATCACCTGATAGAGCATTCTTCCTGGTGCTATGAGCCTTGATCCCCAGCTTGTGTGTTTATGTTATAGTCGCCACCAGCTAAAAATCTGTTTCCTAAGTAGTTTGTAGTTTCTTGTGTGACTTGGTTGTTTGGTGGGCAATAGGCGGCTGACACTGCAATTGGTCCGACCCAGTCTTCTATCATGATGCTAGCCGCTTGCAGTTCTGGTTTTTCGACTTTACCAAGCAGGTGATGTTTTATTGCGGATCTTACGAGTACTGCCGCACCCGCACTAGCTTTTCTTTCTATGTCCGGATGAGCTGCATTATAGAGGGCATATAGCGGTATGTTGAAGCTAGTAATGGAAGTTAAGTGTGATTCTGAAATTAAGAGAATATCTATTTTGTTGAGAGTTATAAATGATTCAATCTCATATTTGTGGCCTGTGACTCCATTAACGTTGCAAAGTGCTATTTTTGAATAGGTAGGCCATTTTAATTTTGAATTTAAACGGCTTGTAATTGTTCTCTAAGTTGTCTGACTTCTAGAGTTAGTTGGTTGACTGTCATTTGTCGTTGATCTATTATACGTTGAAGATAAGTGAAGAAGCTGGTTTGGGATCCACTCTGATGTATGTTTACAGTGTGTCACGCCTATTAAACTCACCCAAGAATGATACCATAAATATTAGCGAAAACAGTCCAAACCCCTCTTCCTACTACGCCACTGATCTGTAGATGAATTACTCAATTGATTATGTTAGCATCCCGGTGAACTCAATCGAAGATGGGCTGAGTTCCAATAAAAATAAAAAATAGACGCCACCGACTTGTAAATTACTAACACAATCCTAGATATAAAAAATTAGAAAAGTCGGATTCTCTGGTCCAGCATTCACCTACCTTTCCATCTGTAGTAGTTCTCTCTTTAGTCCGATATTCAAGATTATCGTCGTAAATGAAAAGACAAATTACCAGTAAGTTAAATTTAATACTCCACAAATAATCCCAAGAATCAGTTTTGAATAACAAAAATATCTTAGTGATGTCAATTTTACGTACAGGTAAACAATTACCCTGCTGAAAACAAAACTCCCACAAACCCTAGGTAATTATTGCGTATCGAAAACACATACGTAAATTAATAAACTTAATAAGCAAAACGCATACCTAACGAAGAGATCTCTACGATTTGGCGAGCGATAAAATAAACAATATAATTAATTAAAGCCAAATTGAACAATACGACGCAATAATACACGACGGTTGGAGTACCCTGTATATAAAAAAAAAACACGTAAAATTGCCGTACTATTACAAAATCATTATATAGTATTTAAACCCCAATATCATAAAGTTCAGATATTTACGACGTTTAATAATAATCGATGGTTAATTATTTCTACGAAATGTGAAACAAGTGATAACTAAATCAAATCATAATTCGAATTCAAATTACACTTCCCTTGATCGAGGTTTTCTTATCTCCGAAAGCAGAATGTGACCTCCAATCACAGTTGTCAGAGAAAATCCAGATGTCTTCGCAGTGAAGTGGATCGGAATTTTCGTTAAACGTAAATTTTCCTGATCGTTATCACTCTCAATTCCTGTATGGGCGGATTAATTACCCCACACTGCGTGCCTAAATTTTATTAAAATACAAAAGTTAACAAACAGATCCAGGAGAATTGAACAAGACAATCGCTCGTGAAACAAAACTCACCAGATGTATTATATACTGGTGTACAATAGCTTCCTCAACTGTGGTATTTAATATCGGAAAAACTTCCTGAGTTGATCACTTCCAATCGAAGAAACAAAAACTCTAAAGTGGCGTAGATTTTTAAAACGGAATAAAATCCCTGTCATCAATGACTAATTTGAATCTAAGACACAAAAATACCTCCAGATAAAAGAATCGTAGTCGCTTGCACCACTGGCTACGTACAACTGTCTTGTATCCAAAAATCTCCCCTCAAAATTTGAAACTTGGACTCGCCCAAAATTCTACAGGTCGACCAACTTCGAAATATTGAACTATATTAAAAGTGGAATTATCAAAAGACGCAAAACGGGTTGCTTAAAACCAGGCTCAAAAATACCGTTACAAGTGCTTGGGTTTGGTTGTTGGTTTTGTAGGTTTTGTAAGCACTGTCTAAGTAATACTCCTGGTTGCTTTTGTGATGGATTTTGTTGGCCGTCGTTGTTTTGGTTGGAGTTTTGATTTATGTATCTTCGGGGGTTTGGGGACCTCCAGTAAGCTGTTATTGGGTATGAGTCTGTGGGGGGAGGTATGTTCGTCTTATCGTTGTGCCAATTCGATGAAGCTCTCTTCGTAATTTCTGTTTTGGTACACTTGACAGCCCTTGAAGTTTGCTGGGTGTGCACCGTCACAGAGCGCACATTTTGCTGGTTTACCATCGGCATTCTTTTTTGTACATGATCGGTAGTCATGAGCTCCTACACACTTAACACAACGAAATTGTTGTGTGCAAATATTTCCTGCATATCCATAATTTTGGCAGCGTTTACATTGTACAATCGCTTGTTTTGTGTTAGATGTTTCAAAACGGACTACTGCATTTAGTAGTGTAGTAACGTTGTATATCTCACCATTACTTTCCTTTCTTTCCAAGTCTGTAAAGAAAAGGTTTTGCGGTTTTCGGGTTTCTCTGTTTAGAACTTTCATGATTTGTTTCACAGCCTTTTTCTTTTAGGGCTTCTGTGATCTTCTACATATCAGTACTATGGTGTAAATTTCTCAGTACAACACGGTAATTTTTGTCCTTTGGTAATTTGTACGTGTGTCTAACAATCTTGTTCTCATCCAGTACTTTCTTTATATTTTTGTAGTCTTCCACATTTTTCCGTTGTATCTTCATTTTGTCGTCTGCCAGTAACTGATAAGTAAGGTTTACAGCGCTGCTTCTTACTAGATTTAGCAAGCTTTGTACTTCTTTGGATAAATGCTTTGTGGGCTGTATAACGTGAAAACGGTTACTCATATTATGTAAAAACATTATATGACCTTCTTTGTAAAGAATATTTCAACCTATTTTTTATATAACAGTAAACGTCGTCCAACAAATAGGAAGCGAAATATCAGCAATAAACGAATTTTCGTGACCTTCGACCTAGAAAAAGTATGTGGCATGATATCGCTTATGATGTTTAAATAAAGGAGTATGCAAAAAACTAGCTAGATTAGAAAAATCTGATGTTCCGGTATTGGGAATTGCTCCCAGGATCATCAGAGCAGAAGTCTAACGCGCTAACCTCTAATCCACGGCCGCTTCAAGTTGCTACTAGTTAAGAAAAAAAGGCTGAAAGGTCGCCTATTAACGGCGACAACAAATAACTAAATTCCTGTTAATACGAGAAATCGTTAATCTAGCTATTTTTCGTAGTACATATGCACTAAAAGCATTTCAATAATTGTTTACATCAGTCATATCAAACACGTGGTCCGAAAGACCCTAAACTTGTAGTTGACTTTATTATAATAATAATGAGGAATTTAAAACATATAGTATAAATACATGTTTATAAAAATGCAAATTATAGATATATACAGAGTGTGTGTAAATTAGCAAAAAGATACATCTGGCGATGTTCTCCATAAAATCGAAAATCTTTATACTAAAATGTTGTACCATGCTTTCTGTGTTCTCAGGGGCCATTTAAAAGAAACATACATTTGGCAACACTGCACCAAATCAGATGTTGTTACTATGCACTGTAACTACTACCCATAATAATTGCTCGAACTAGGAACTATTGTTATGTTCATTTGGTTTTGCCACTTCATCTGAATTAAAGTAATATTTTAATTGCCGCTCCACAGTTATCAAATTTTCATTTTAATTGCAGTTCTTATGTTGATTACAGTTTTCGTTATTTCGCAAAGCCTTTGAAAAGTTCCTTTTGTAGCCTGAAATTTCCGATTAATGTTTTGTCTTCGCCTGACCCTGGGCGCTTTTTTTTTTCACCATATTTCGCAATGTGGTGTAATCTTTTGGGGGAATGCAGGTTCGCGCTGCATTTAGTTAGGCAGTCTAATCTCCATATTTGCTCGGCCCGGTCATCCGATTCCATCTGCGGGGACCGTTAATAAATCAAGTACTGCAGGGGCGGCTTGGGTTTTCGATGGGTACCATCGCGTGTAGTTTCGTATCGCTGTTTTCACCGTGGGGTGAACAGAAGTATCGACAAGGGTCGGATTTAAAAAAAAACACACTGGAATTTTAATCCTTGAAAGGCAATTCATTGCGAATTTGCCGATCGCCTTTGGTGGATTATTATCGAGCCCATTTGTTGTTCCCGTACCTGTGTCGTTGCTGCCACGAACTAGGAAGGTTGTGCAGCGAGTATTTCGCTCCAAAGTTTCCTGAAGGTCATCGTCTACTTTTTCTCGGGACCAGAAAACACCGCAAAATTGTGCCTGCCTCTCCCTATCCCATTCACCGAAAGCCAAGCTAAAAGAACTAGTTTTTGTGTTGTGAAGCAACCTTTTACGCGTTTAACTTTCAAAATTAAAGGGATTAAACCCTTTTTTTAATAAGACAAAAAGCTACCTTCAGTCGTCAATTGTCATTTTCTTTTCCTACTAGTTGTAAAAACCAATTATATATTGTGTTATTCTTGTAAACTCCGACGCCACTGGCCACGTAGCTTTGTTTGGTGAATTTAAATACCGTACGCCAGGGGCGACGAGTTCATTTTCTTGAACGTTCAAATAATCCTTTGCAGTATTGAACTATAATATCACCATTTAGTGTCATTTTCGTATTGTGTAATTTCCAATAGTTTGATTATATGTGTTTTGAAATTTATTACATCTTTTATTATTTGATATTTTGTATTTGTGTGTGTATGAACTTTGTAAGCTACATAAACAGAAGGAGGCACAATAAAGGTGAGTCCGATTCCGATTCCCGTAAGCTACTGGTTTCTAGGCCTTCCACGAGAACCTGCAATCAGCTGTGATTTGGAAGGTGGCGCCCGCTAATTTCGACATACCCTGTATACAACTAGAAAGATTTCCTCCCTTAAGCGATTTCCGTGCTGTAGGCCTTTTTCCACCTATGCGGTTGCGAGTCGACGAAAAAGCGCGTTTGGCCCGTAATAGCGTCTGCTTGTAAACCTAGTTCCAATCTTCGTCGTATCGTTTGCATTACTCGTTCCAGTGTTTCTGGTGTACTTTCTAAAACTGCGGCGTTAACTCTGTTTCTAACTTCGTCAGCGTTTGATGGATGCGTAACATAAACTTTTTCTTTAATAAAGCCCCAAACGAAAAGCCTAATGGATGGAGATCGGGTGATCTCGTGGGCCATAAAATGGGCGCCACCAGCCCCTCTACTTGGGAAGTATTCCTCCAACCACTCTCTTACATTACGGGCAAATTGAGCAGGACGTCCATCATGCATGTATATTGTATTAGGTAGTATGTTCCACGGAATCTCATCAATATTTGTGCCAAAACATTGTGGTATTAATCGGCATTGAAACGATTTGGTAGGTAAATTAGTCCAACAACCCTGTGGTTTATTACGCCCCGAATCTGGACACTTAAACACGCGACACATAATCATAGATCATTTAATCACATAGGACATTTAAACGCCTGGCCACATAGTCACAGGGACATATAAATACATGGTGTCACTGGCGTATAAAAACATTGTGTTTGAATTCTTATATGGCTGCAGCAAAACTAAAATGAAAAAAATACGGCAACTGGAGCTTTATTGCAATTAATGAGTATAAATAATAATTATATACATAATATATAACATCACTCATCACTTTCATGATCCTCGTTTGTACCACTTGCGCAGTGTCGAGGCGGCCTGAGGCAAAGCTAAGCTAGTTTGTGCAATGCACAACAGGGCCCGATTCTGCAGGTTACCGTGTTGGTGTATCCAGTACCGACCACCCATGGAATTAGAAACATTTCCGACCCTGGAGTGATTCGAACCGGGAAGCGTTTGGACTATTACATCCAAAGCCTGACTCTCCTACCACTGAGCCATCCCCACCCCTTAATATATAACAGTTTCAGTTTCATATGAAATACCCAACCCATTAAAAATAAACCTACATGTTTGAAAATTTGCTAAAATAATCTTTTAGTATTACGTATGAAATGATCACTATTTCCATTAAAAAATCAAGTGGTTTTGTGGTGTTCGTCTACTGTCTCTCATCAACTTGATGCTTATAAACAAAACAATATCTGGTAAACATTAAAGAGTTGCTTCGAGATTTTGTTACATTTTGTGACAGAATTAATGGTTTAATATGCCTCCAGTAAGACAACGTTGACATTTTAACCACATTTCCGATTTTGATAGAGGTCGAATTATTGGCATGAAAAAAGGTGGACTTTCTTTTCGTGAAATTTGTAGAAGGGTAAATCGGGACCACACTGCAGTTGCACCAATATGGTCTGCTTGGTCAGAAGAACGCGTTCAGCGACATCGTCCAGCTGGTAGACCTCCACGTAGCAATATTCGTTCGAAAAATGGCTACACGAGACCGCTTTCAAACAACAAGGTCTGTTGCTGTAGACTGGACGCGAACTCTTCACCGCCGCGTGTCAATGGCAACAATTTACAGAAGAATCTCTTCTTTTGGACTGCGATCCTACCGTCCATTCCAACGGCTCCCTTTAACTGCCCATCACAAGGCTGTTAGGCTTGCTTGTGTTGAGAAGTCGTCAACCTTTTATTATTGCTAATTGCACAATATGTTAAACTTCCTGTAGAGAAGTCTTCAACCTTTTATTTACTTATACAATATTTTAATACCAATGCAGAATATGCGTTGATAGCTTATATTACGCTATTCATGTAAATTTGCGTTTACCTTGCAGCGAGTACAAGCGCTGTCATAAATGTATTTATGATTTTGTTAATTGTTACTTTTTTTTACGCATGTACTTGGTAATAAATCTGATTGGTTAATTAATGGTAGGGATGAATTAACCTTATCGAAATGTAATGTTTTGTAAAACAGAGTACGACAGACAATACAACAATAAACAAGCGGTGGTTTCGAAACTTGTGTTTTATTTTTATGTTGTACCTACCTATCTTTGTCAAACTTGGTATAGGCCCGCAACACTTGGTGTCAAGAGCGACAGCATTGGAATCAACAATGGAACGACATTTTCTTCAGTGATGAATAAAGATTTTGTTTGTAGGCAAATGACGACCGTAGGAAGGTACGTCGATATCGAGGAGAAAGAGGAAATCTAGAGTTTGTTGAAAGACGCCATACAGCTTTAACACCTGGAGTTATGGTTTGGAGTGCGATTTGCTTCGGTAGAAAATCACCTCTTGTGTTCGTCCCAGGCATTTTAAATGCTCATCGCTATATTCATAATGCCCTGGAACCGGTGTTAGTACCATTCATGTAGGCGTTGCCAAACGGTATTTTCTACAGGATAACACACGTCCACACACTGCAAACATTACCAGAACGTACCACCAACAAGCACAATTGCAAATGTTGCCCTGGCCTGCACGATCACCGGACTTATAGCCGATCGAACATCTTTGGAACATGATGGGCCGGCGACTAAGATTATTTCCAAGAGCTCCTAACAACTTAGACGAGCTGAGACACCAACTTGAAGTTATATGGAACGAGATACCCCAGGAGGACATAGACCACTTCATAGAAAGCTTGCCACGACAAGTAAATGCTTGCATTGCTGTTCATGGCGATGTTACACATTATTAATTTTGTTTTCGTTGTTGTTATTGTTTTTTTTATAATTGTTAATCTTTTTTTATGAAAACCTGCTCATTTCATACGCAATAATGAAACATTATTTTAGCAACGTTTCAAACTCGTAGCTTTATTTTTAATGGGTGGTGTATTTCATATGAAACGAAGTGTACGTCCTAAGTATTTATATTGTTCGCATTTTCTTATTTCTTGTATTGTTAAGTTCGGGTCGTCCTATTCTTTTGCTATACGGAGATATTCTGTTTTTCCTTGGTTGATATTCTTGCCCCACTTTTCAAATTCTTCTCTAAGTTTCGGAACATGTACTCTATGTCCTCTTTACTATCTGCAATAAGCACTTGATCATCGGCGAAGACAAGAGTTGTTAAGCAGTGGTCATTGATCTGCAGCCCCATTCCTGTACATTTCCTTCGCCAATTTTCTAGTGCTTCTTTTACGTAAATTTTAAATTAGGTGGGTGATAGGAAATATTCTTGCTTAAGGCTCATTGTATCCTTGGAAATTTCTGATATCTTATTACCAACTTTCATTGTACTTTGGGGATTCTTATAAATATATAAAATGGCACGGGCATAAGTTCTGTTCAGGCCGATCTTCGTCAGAATATTAAAAAGTTTTAGTAAGGGTAGGGGAGATCTTTGTACTTTGGGACAAAATTGATGAATTAATTTTTTCTGAATTTATTTTTTATTATTTGAGAAATATGAAAATAGTAATCAAATAACACATTTTTGGAAACTTATAAAAAAAATACCGTTCTTGTACAGATATAAAGATGATAAACATACATGTTATCTATGATTGTGATAAATGTCCCAAGGTACAATCCTAGGCTTGTTCTTTGGGACGGTCCGGTGTGTACCTTGGGACGATATTTTACTCCACATTATATGCAGATAAATCAACTGCAAACCTAAATTCTTTGCATTTTCTTGCCGTGCCTCCTACCACTTGTAGTACACCAAGTTTCATGACGACGTCTTCTTTCGGTAGTTCATATATGGTAGGATCATCGTCATATATGAAATGAGTAGACCCCTTGTTTTTCTTCAAATACTTTACTCCAAAAATAATGTCACTAATAACTTCAACAACGGTAGCTACATAAAATTTTTTCAGTTTTTTTGACGCAAGTTGTACAAGAACATAATCTCCCGCACTTGCTTCACCATTACTTTCTGAAGCTCTTCCATCTCTGCGGCGCCATATTCCACACTTTGTAGAGAGTCCTCAGACGCTGATTCATAAGCCTCCACTATCTCTTCATCGGAACTGTCTTCACAAAATTTTTTGGTAACCGTTTTGATTTTTGCAGGAACTTGGGTTTTCTTACTTTTTCTCATTTCTGCTAATAACTCAGTGTTGCCTTTTTCGGGTGTGTCTGTAATAATGCGACATCTCCCTGGATTTCTACCTCCTTTTTTGTCTGCCTTTCGTGCTTGTGCTTTCGGAAAAGGACGTAGCTGTTCGGGAGATACATGAGAGATGCTGGGAATGGGTGGAGTAGTAGGTCTTCTGAAGCTAGTGCTGAGTTGACTTAAGCTCTCATCTGGCTCTGTAATGGGTCTGTCAGTCACATATGAACTTAGAAATTCATGTTCTTCAAATACATTTCTATTAAGAGGGTAAATTCCCGATACAGAAAATCCAGATTTGATGTTTTTTGGCGTAAAAGCTTGAGGGTACCTATGCCTTACCCACACACTCAGCCACGTCGTATATCGTCATTGGTTTTCCAGGATTAGACAATAACCATTCGCTGCAAGCTGTGTTGTATTACTTGTTTAACGGCCCGAAAACTGTTCTGTCGAGCGGTTGTAACTTGTTTCTTGTGTGGGGTGAAAAAATGAGCATTACGATTCCTGATCGTTTAGCCAAATCTAGAGCTTCTACAGAAATGTGGCTTTCGTGGTTGTCGATAATTAATAGCGACATATTCTCTTTACTCGTCTGTGTGTGCGTTACAGATATTCCACAAAGATAGCACTGTCCGACCAACCACTTGCATTCGCACTTCCAATACTCCCTGTTGGAGCACCTTTTAACATGTGCTCCTTGAAAAAGGTGGAAACACGAAAAGTGGAGGAGTGGAATTACCTATAGCATCGATGCACGCAATCATTGTAACATTTACACCTCTCTCTCCCGATGTTATACTTCCAACTTGTTTGATGCCTTTTGTGGTGACAACTCGGACCGGTGTATGGACGGTAGATATGCCGTGCCGGTTTCATCCAAATTAAATATGTTTCTAGGAGCAAATCCATACCTTTTGATCACCTCCTCAAGCTTATCGAAGAATGTGTTTACATTGCTTTTATTGAAAGCAGTTGACCTTGCTAAACTGGTAGCTTGTGGTTTCCGTAGAGAAATATGAGGATGTCTTTTTAGGAAATACCT
This sequence comes from Limonius californicus, assembly GCA_014611495.1. Classification (NCBI taxonomy): domain Eukaryota; kingdom Metazoa; phylum Arthropoda; class Insecta; order Coleoptera; family Elateridae; genus Limonius; species Limonius californicus. The sequence continues at coordinate 32,193 of JABXWE010005982.1, read as the reverse complement.
AAACCACTCTTTACCAGCACTCTTATTGATTTCCCACGACGGAGGTTTCCTTATATTATTTGCATTTGCGTAATTAAATGCCAACTTCCTCACTTCTACGGTTGAGAGACCATAGTGCATTTTTGCACTTTCAGTCAAATATTTCACAAGCTCGTTTTCTTGTTTGATCGTAAAGATTAACTTGACATCCTGTGAAGCATTATATTCGAAAGATTTATTTCCAGAAGAACGATGCTTCTGTAAATGTCTACAGAGAGTTGATCCTGTCATATTGTATTCGACACATGCTTTTCTTAAAGAAAGTTGATTTTGCAAAACAGCTTCTGCTGCAGATATTATATCTGCAGCTACAGGTTTGATTCTTTTAACATTTTGTTTGCTTCTGGGCATCTGCAAGAGATTGTCTACATTGAAACAGTGTTTTTATGTTTGATTGTACTTTGGGACACGTCCCGCAGTACATTTCCAGTAGTGTCTCAAAGTACAAGCTTAGAACATGACAGATATCATGCTATTTTTTACTTTTAATTAATTGATTACTTATAATCTGACGACATAAATATATACTACCAAGTGTGCGCAATTGTATGCAGAACACATAAAAACGAATGATGGTTTTAACCCACCTTTTTTGACTTTGATGTTCGGGGGTTTAAAATTACTCGCAACAACGTAAACACAACACTGCACTGTTTTCGACAGACTACAACAGCTACCACGGCAATGTATACATGTGCCGTCATCTATTATAATTCCCTTTAAGTATGTACTACAACTTGGCGGTTTATTTAATTTAAATGCAGTAAATAACGGCTGTCTCGAAGTACAAGCTGTCCCAAAGTACAAGGATCTCCCCTACTGTGTCGTAGGCTTTCTCCAAATCAATAAAAACAAGATGAGTGGGTAAATTTTGGGATTTTCGTTTTTCTATGCCTTGTTACAGTGTAAACATATTATCCAAACATGATCTTCCTGCAAGAAAACCACTTTGTTCTTCTATTTCCTCCCACTCCGATTCAATCCTTTCCTTTAATATTCTGCCATATAACTTTCCCACTAAACTAGTAACACTTATTCCTTTATATATTCCATAGATTTTTCTATTTCCTTTCTTTAGATTGGTCTAATATGTCTAATGTCTAATGGAATACTTCCTTTATGCTCAATTGCTTCGGAAAAAAATTGATATTCCACAACATACCATTATTCATGAAATATAATACAATGCGACTTACGTAAACATTACAGTAAAAAAGTCATCATTTGGTTATTATAAATATATCTCCGACATTAAAGAACAAACAAGTTTTATTATGACAGATTTATTTTAAAGTAATTACCGAAATAATAATATTTATACTTAGTAATTAACTTTTTAATTGCAAGAGATTTTTTGGGTATCTTATCACATACTCAATTTAGTCATCGTTCCGATAAATTTGAATCTTATGGTTTTATTGTAAATATAATTAAATAACCAGTATCATGCCAATTTTTTTTCTTATAGAAATTATATACCTACTCTAAAACTGTGCATATTAATTAATTATCTGAACACAACCAGTAGCCTAACCGGAAGCATTATTAGAAACATTTAATTGGTTTTCTTAATTATTTAAATCAGTAAAATAGTTGTAGTTGTATACAGAGTTAATCAAATGTATGGAGCCATCCTTATATCTCGGTAACCCTTTGTTAGATTTTTCTGAATTTTCGTACAGGGTTATCTCAAAATATGGCGGATTCGAAAATATTATCGCCAAAGTTGCCACATTTTCAGTTTTTTCAAAATTCCTGTCAACTTCATTATTTTAAATGAAACACCCTATACAATTTTTAGAACATTCGATAGATAATTTTTCACGAGTTCATTGATATACCATGTGATATTTTTCTTTTCAATAATAACAGAGATTTCTAAAAAAAACGAGCAACGTATTCCTGAATTATTATAGCTGATTAGAACAAGAAGACTGATTAGAAATGTATGTATCTTAATTATTAGAATATTTTGACGCATTGTCAATACTTTTCTTGAGACAATCAAGTCTAAGTTATAATTTCCTTGGTCGTATTGTAAAACAACAAAACTTTTTCGATAATAATAAGTACGTTACGTTACGTTTCGTAAAGAGACCGTATTGAGATATTGATGATGATTGGTTTCGGAGATAGAAGAAGAACTTAGAAAGAAGTTTCAAATCTCTTCAATACGACTCGCCCAGATCGAGACCCTATATAACGAAGTACAGTATCCAAAACATTGAAACGATTCGAGCATACTGGGAATGTGAAGAATATTCGGAAATCAGAACGTCCAAAAACAGCAACTACGCATGAAAAAGCACTAAATGTTGTAGTTTCAGCCGTGGATTAACCACACACTTTTTAACTCAATTAGGCTTAGATAATGAAATAAGTCAAATGTCGGCGGTGAGAATTTTGAAGTAGGAGAACGTGAAGCCGTATAAAGTGAATTTGATCCACGAACTGATTGAAGGCGATTCTGATAGAAGAAATTAATTTTGTGAAATTTTAATGAAGAGAGGTAATAACTTCATTAGGAATATCTTGTCCTCCGATGAAGCCACTTTTTGTCTCTGGGTCGGTCAACAGGCAGAATTGTCGATACTGGGCTTTCGAGAATCCTCATTGGGTCCAAGAAGGTCATACGCAATTCCTCAAAAAATTGAATATTTGGGCTGGTATCATTGACGACAGAATTATTGGACCATTCTTTATTGAAGGAACATTGAATAGTGAAAGATACCTCATGTTATTACAGAATGAAATTGTCCCTGCGCTGATAAATTTGTTCCCCGATGAAAATGGTGGAGTACGTCAAAATATTTGGTTCCAGCAAGATGGGGCGCCACCGCGATAACATATTCAGAAACCGATGGATAGGACGACGTGGGACCATCGAATGGCCAGCGCGTTTTCCGGATCTTACACCATTAGATTTCTTTCTACGGGGACTTGTTAAGAATATCGTATACAAAGAAAAACCATATAATCTCGAATATTTGAAAGTTGTTATCCGAAGAGTGATGGAGGATATTCCACAAGAACACATCAGAAACAGTGTAGATGCAGTATATAGTCGTTTAGCTCATTGTCAGACAGTCAACTTGAACACCTGCTTAAATGAGTAGCCTCTCCTTGTTTTAGTTAGATTTGATTATTCAAGAGTACTTTGTTTGTTTTTTTTTAGATACACCTGTTATTATTGAAAATAAAAATATCAAATGGTATATCAATGATCTCAATGAAAAATTCTCTATAGAATGTTTTACAAATATATAGGGTGTTCTGTTTGAAATAATGAAGTTGACAGGAATTTCGAAAAAAACTGAAAACGTGGCAACATTGGCGATATCAGTTTCGAATGCGCCATATTTTGAAATCACCCTGTACGAAAATTCATAAAAATCTAACGAATGGTTACCAAGATAAACGTATTACTTAACAACTTTAACGTTCTGATTCATAATAATAAACTTACCTCAGTTCGATATCCTTGGAATGAATGTAATTTGCAGAAGGTTTTTCACACGAACTGCACTAAAATATATAACTGAAGGATCTAAAATGCATATATTACACATATATTGTGATATCCAGAGCAGAGCAGATATGGTTTCTATAGTTAATTAAAAATGTAAAATAACCATTCAAATGATAAAATTATGTCATGAAAATTGCAAGTAATCTTTAGATAATTTATTCCCGGAAATTACATATTTAAACGTATTATAATTTATATTAATTTGATCTGCAATGCCCACACTCCAGAAAAGGATTTATTTCGTGCTTATATTTGCACGAAAATTGTATTGTTTGATATGTTTACAATTATGGCGAACCGGTATTAACTATTAGAACACAAGGACGTAACCAAGATCTGAACTAGAGGGAGACAACTCATTGTAGTTTCGAAGAAGGGGGGAGAGAGTGAAGCACGATTTCTTACAAAATATAACTCAAAACTATTGAAAACTGTTTTGATTAATCACTAAACATACTAATGCTGCCACTTTAAATAGGTACCTACTGTCTACAATGTACTTAACTGACCTAAATTCATATGTTAATAATAATTTTCTCGGATTTGCCGCAAATTTGTCTATATCTTTGTTTTCCACCATCTCACGATTTTCTTCCATAAAATTCCAATGGGCATTCCATCAGGCACAGTTTAGTCAGCCTTTCCTCTCCCATAGTGCTCCTAAGTCAGTCTTTACTCTCCGAAGTATACTGAAGGATCTTTCTACGGTCACCGTAGTGCACGGAATGGTGCTCAAAATTGAGAGTGCTTTCCTCATGGAGGGGAAAAGATATTGGTTTCGTAAACAGGTCAACGACTTCTCTATCCCTGAATGTGTTTTTTTCTTCTAATTCTTCTTCATCCACAAATTATACCAAAGGTTCAGTTCTTCGGTGACATCTTTCAACTCTTAAAATTTTTTAAACAATTCTCCGTTCTTGTGTTGGTCTGTAATGCTAGTTTTAATCATGTATAAAGGCTGTAGTTTTGTCATTACAAAATCTGGGGTATTTTCTTGGGAAAATCGAATAACACGTCCCCTGTCCTATGGGCCATATATGGTTCATACCCTACGCTAGTGCCAAGTTCTATGAACCATATTTGTTTCAAACTTTAACCTGCTTTCCATTGCAATTTAAAAATGGACTTGTAGTGATTGCTATGATAATTTATTTGGGACTCTGTAGTACAACATCTATATTACTAGCTAGCATAGATGGGAACCATATTTGGTACCTAGGACTTGAAATAAAACACTTATTCTGACTGAAAATTTATCTCTACAAAGAAATGAAAAGTATGCAAAATTATTAAGTAACAGTAGTGGTATTATTAATAAAAATACAACTAAAAATGGGTAATCTTATGTATTAAGAATAAAACTTAATAAAAATTACATAAAAAAGTGCTTAATGGATTTTATTGAAACATTGGAGGCTATATGGCTGATCAAATTCCTTGCAAACTGTAGTTAACCTTTTTGTTTTTTCGAATCGGAGTTCCTTTATCGTCTAGAAGATTTTCCAACTTGTGGGCACCTTTTTTGGTTTTCTTAGCAGGAGACTGATCAGAAATGCCTTTGTTATTAACTTGAAGTAAACTTTTGACAACAGATCCTATAAACTCCGATAAATCTATGTTTTTATTAGTGACTGTATTATAAATTATGCGACTGTTGACTATTGTTGTGCTACATATGTGTTCAATAGCAATTTTTTTGTACCATATTTGTGACTTTCTTAGAGAAGAGTAATAACTAGAGAGCTGATCAGATATATCCACCCCCTGTTTCCCTTTGTTATTTTCTAACACGATTTCATTTTCTTATTACCCTTTCTATCAGTTCCCACTTCAACCATTTCATCACCGTAACAAATAGAAATCAGAAACACTTCTCTTTGATCTTTCCATTTCACAAATGTGATGTACTGTTGTGGCATGCTACAAATTTCACTTTTTTGTAACTTTTTGCTAACAGCACGTTCGTCTAAACCTTTTCTGTTCTTTCTTATTGTTCCTATTAGGTTTGTGTTCTGATTATACAAATACCGTGCCAAACTAAGGCTGGTGTAGTAATTATCAGTCTCCCTTCGTTTAGAAGGTCTTTGATAAAACTAATAACTGTTGATCCTGGAAGGCCTACTTCTGGCAGTTTTTTAGTATGTCCGTAATAAACAGATAATCCTTTTTTTTTTAAAGAATCGTGGAGTTGCCAAAGGCAACTCCAAGATTCCCATCCCTCCCAGCTTATCCCGGCTCAGCACATTTCGTGCTATTCACAGGTCTAACATGCCCCACCCTTGAAAAACCCCATGCCCCAGACATCACAAACACCCTGGGAAAGTGCAGTGCTCAGGATTCGAACCTGAGCGACTTTGGTAGAATAACTCCGAAGCCAAGCGCTGAGGCCATTACTCTACCCCGATCCCCTAGATAATCCTTGAGGAGTGCATACTTTGAAAATCTTAATGCCATATTTCCTTGCTTTTGTTGGATTGTACTGCCTAAAACTTAGTCTACCTCTATGCCCCCAAGGTGAGGTTCTGTCGCCTCTCCTGTGGTCTGTGGTAGTCGACGACCTCCTTAATATGCTAACACAAGACGGCTTCGAAATAGAGGGGTACGCCGACGACCTGGTAGTAGTGGTCCGTGGAAAATTTGACTCAGTAGTGTCACAACGCTCCGAAAGGAAAAGGCGATTTGGAATCATTTACAGTGCTACTACTGCACTTTTCACCGAATTGTACAATTGTTTACTTATTAGGAACTCATTACTCAATACTCGACGCAACTGAATAATACATTGATAAACTGACGCCCCGGTCGTGCCTTTTATTCTGGAAGTGGCTATTATAGGAAGGTATGGAACGGTTTCGTGTATTACGGATTCTGAAAGCTTCTAGTAGCGTTAGGTTTTTGGCTTTCAACGCTTTACAAATACGCAAAACCAAAATCAAGAGAGAGTATAATTTGTACGAGATTTGTACTTACTTATTATTAAATTTTATTTTGCTCTCAGGCAGGTAACGTTCGGATACATGCGCATATTTTGCTCATTATGCTCATGTTTTTTTTTAGTAGTTTTTGGCATTGGAGAATAGCGGCGAACCACGAAATCGTTCTGAGATTTCATGACAGATGGCTCTAGGTAGACTTGCTACCATTCAATATTCATTACACATTCTGACTATCTAAAACTGATAACTGAATTGATACGTATGTGTGGCGGGGCATAATGCGAATACGAATTTTCTTCTAGCCCCCCCTTCCCTTCGCTGGTTACGCCGTTGTTAGAATAGCCTTTATATTGATTTTTTTTAGCACTCATATTTTAAATTTTGTTAATTTTATATATTATACCCATTGTTGATGAGAATGGTTTCTACATAACCGTACTCAATAGGGTCCGAGAAATTCATTATCCGGTTCGATATTTAGAGAGTTAGTTTATGATACTTTTCCTGAATAAAGTACAAAAAGTAACATTTTTGCCACTTTGAGGGGGGGGGGGGGCTAGAAAATTAAGAGATATAAAATGTAGAATATATAGAAGAAACCCATAGAATGTAAATATTTTAATTAAATAATTCCCCATCGAACATTTAATAAAGTACGTTTCTTATTGTTTGTTACGTTTTAGTAAACATTTAATGCAACTAAAAAACTAATTTTCTGATTTTTATATTAGTTACTCGTTATTCAGTGCTAGTTTTATTTGTACTACATCAATCGTCTGATTTCATCAATGCTAAACTAAATATTATTTATAAAAACAATTATTCTACTTACTAGAAATTCCAAATATATACCAATGCATAACCAACTCCACTTAAGAAATACCAATATTTTACTTAGTTTCCAATATAATCAATCTATAATTGGGTATCATTCAGATTCAGTGTATCTACTAGGCTTATTAGAAAATTAAGGGCCGATCGGCAGTAGAACAAAATGTAAAAATTAAAACTTATTATGCTTAAAACACACCCTTAAACTATTTTTATACAGTGTACATAGTCTCCATTCGAATTTAAACATTTATCATATCGTAGTATAATTTTGGTATGATTTTATCATAGAAGGTTTGCCGTAACAAACACCAATTTTGTTCCATCGTTTTGAGGTCAGGAAAGCGATCGCGGGTTTATAAGCAATTCCTAAGATGGAGGAATAAGTGATGGTCGCTCGGCGCTAAGTCAGTACCGTGTAGGGGGTCACTTAAAATTTCCTAATTGAATTGCTTAATGAGTTGCACAGTGCGAGCTGCCGTATGCGGTCGGGCGTTAACGTGCAGAAGCACGACTCTAGTCGTCAGTAATCCTTATGGTCTCACCATACACGTCTGCATTAACTGTCGCGCCAAAAATACAACAAACATAAACTTTCGGTTTTCGAACGTTTGATTAAACTGTTTGCCTTTGAAGGAACTTGCATGATCCACTGCTTCTATTGTTGCATGATTTCAACGTTTGTGAGGAAATCCAAATCTCGTTTCCAGTGACAATGTCACAATTTCGTACCGAAGCAAGAAAGTCAGTGCAGTGGCTATTAGCTGGTTTTTGTGAACACCCGTCAACATCTTTGGCACCCACCCGCACTAGGTTTTTGGTACTGTAGAAACACCTATCTTCGCAATTTTTCTTGTTTGGCTTTTCCAGGACATTACAATTGACAACAGAAGGTCTCCCACTTTGTTTGTACGGCCACCTCTGTACCTCCTACACCAGTGTCTGACCCCTCTTTGTCGTTGGGATCATAAACCTCGCATTTTTGACGTAAATTTAGGCAGCATTTTCGTTTTTTGCATATATACGAATCACAGCGCGCATTTTACTCTTGACGGAATTTTCAATCGTAGTGTTCATTTTAGCACTTTTTTATACAACTCAATATAATGACAGAACCACGGTAAAGTGACGTGTGGCGAGCTCATCAACCACTAAACATCCCGACAATGCGCCAAATAAATTAACTACGCCTCTCATTCAGCTAGTATATTTAAACGGCCGTCAGTTTTCGAATAAACCTCGTATATAATTGATTAAGATCCACTGTATTGATTTAGTATCTGGATATAGATATTTTTACACTTACCTTTGCATTTGTAGGTAGATCATAGTTTGACAGATGTTTCATACTTAAATCCAAAAATGTACGATTTAATTTACTGAATTATTTTTTTTATTTTCAAATGGTGATACAGTAATAATTTCCATATAACAATTTAACTTTTTGGACTAACTATTTTAATGTCGTCCAGGATATAGATGCCCTTAATGGGTAATCTAATTTAGTAGTTAAATAACATTACCTTTAAGAATAGCGATGTAAGAGTATTATTGCTTATTTTTGAGAAATACCGCGGAAATACGGCTGCAGTCTGCAATCTATATACCAGACGTCATCCAACTAGAAAAACACCGTCTGAAAATAATATTTAAACGCCTTGATTGTTTAAATAAAAAGGAAAATAAATTTTTTAATTCCACAATGGTTACTAACATGGAAAAAATATTGTGAAGCACAAATGTATTATTAGAACTTAGAGCTAGAAGTATTTTGAAAGCTTACCACTTTGATAGTCCACAAACTGCATGAAAATGACCCGCAGATAAGACTGCAGTTTTTTAAATTTTGTCGGTATCAATTTCATTCAACCTTCTTTAAATTGCGTATTGTTTAACGATGAGTCAAAATTCTTAAACAATGGTGAAGTGAACTGGTGCACTATTACGCACAAGTTGTTCCTGTAAATATTTGGTGTGGCTTAGTAGGCAACCATATTATTGGATCACACTTCAACACATATTTAACTGGGCAACGTTGCTTGGATGTCTCAAATAACTTTTTATCTAGGTTGTTGGAAGATGCAGAACCCAATGTACGATAAAAACTTTGGTTCCAACATGATGACTCTTCTGCTCACCACAGTTGGATTGTTAGGAATTGCTTAAACAATAAATTTGGAGGAAATGAGTTGGTAGAGAATCTGTGCATCAATGACCACTAAGAAGTTTCAATCACTCCACTAGACTTTTTTCTTTGGAGTAGAATAATCCAGACGTGTATGTCAATTACCTCTTTTTTTTTAAACTAATTAGGAAATGTTGTCAGAGTTGTTTTCATCAGACCGCAACAAACCGATGGAAAAAGGCTCTGCAGTTAGCCCAGGGAGGTTCACGGAGAAAGTTTACAAGAAGGAAGTCTTGATTCTCGTCGTGTACAGGGCAAGTCAAAATAAATGGGCGCCATCCTTTCAAGTCATAGCTAAATGGAGATTCTGGTGAAAAGGCCCAGGATCAAAAGGTTACGGGGAAGTACTTCTTACGAGATACGGGCAAAATACACCGAACTAACAAGTCGCACTAAATTTTTAATAATGTTAACAAATACAAAGTTGACGAAGAAAAGTTTAAATCAGAACCAGAGTCAGTTCTGTTATGAATATGTTTACACAGAAGGCTCCGTGACGTCTGAGTTTGAAGGCTTGCCACTACTGACTACGATATGTACGGTACGAAACAAGGGCGCATCGTAGCCAAGTTCACAAAAATAAGTACAGTAATTTATTAAATTGTTAAGCAACTAGCAACTGAATGTTACATTGTTTTATTAATGTCACACTATTTCAATTTTTACAATACGAAGCACTTTAAAGAAAATAAAAGAAATCACTACTAACAGATTCCACTAATAACGGCAATACATGGATACTTTGTACTTTAGTTCTGCGAAAAAGTTGAAGAAGCACAAGAAGGATCTCTTTATTTCCTTATTTAAGGCGATGCTCCTGGGAGATGGAAGACGCGACAACTCAAACGAAAGATGTGGATTTCACAGTGCGGCGTAATTTATATTTTAATTCGGGAAACGGCGAATTAGTTCTAAACAGCCAGGCACGAAGATCACGGGAACAAATTTGTTGGTTAAAAACGGTATGATGTTGAAGGGTTTAACGGGGGTTGATACATATCCGCACAAAGCGAAATGAGGAAACACCATCCGTAAGAATAATATTGAATCCTGTTTGTCAATAATCGATATTTTTAAAACCCTAGACCGTAAACTGTAGAACTTTAGCTAAATCACGGGTTATCAACCCCCAATTCTAACACATAACTTGCAATTACCGCAAGAGTCTCAAGGCGACTTCTTAAATTCCCAAACAAAAATCCGTCACGGCATTGATTCTTCAAAGGGGCCCGCGATACGTGTAACACTCGAAGGACATAATTCTAAGAAATGTTTTCAGTAAAGCAGTCGATGTAGACCAACAACATTTCAGTAATAATATTTCGCGATAACGGAATATGACATATGATGCTTCGATTTATTATTATTATTTTATTATGAAGCTTTCACAGGCCTTAGGGGTCCATCGCTTTTGGTGAGAGACAAGGCTAAGTTAGTTTGTGCAATGCACAACAGGGCCCGACTCTGCGGGTTAGCGTGTTGGTGCGTAACCTCTGTTGTGTCTGAATGTTTTTGTTTATGGTCTTATTACTACTCTTATGCGACCGCAATTCGATGAGTGACATTAATTTGATCCCCAATGGCAAATGGAGACTGGGACCCAGGACCGACCACCCAGGGAATTAGAAAAATTTCCGCCCCTGGGGAGATTCGAACCGGGAAGCCTTTGTACTATTACATCCACAGCTTGGCTCTCTACCACTGAGCCATCCCCGCCCTTGATGCTTTGTTTGGTATTTATATAATTGTTTGAATTTGAAAATGAAACAAATGAAGGTTACAATGCGTGGAAGAAGATCCAGTCAATTTTCAACATTTACTGAATTAAATAACACTTTACTGTTTGATTTTTGTTGTTTTTTACTGGTTTAATTTTTACTTCAATACGGTTACATCAAATAGTAATCCAATTATTATTAATAAAACTGTTAATTACTAGATATAGAAAGAGCTCAATGTGACAGGCAGTAACTATGATCCATTGGATGGCACACTGTGTTATAGATATTACAGCAGTGGCGGCTCGCGGGTAAAAAATAGGCGAAGTGCTATTATAATAACCCTAATAGTAACAAATAGCAAAAATATAATTCAACGTCAACTTACTTAGTTTTTGTAGACCAAGTCTATCCTTCTGTCCCTTAATGCAGCAAAATTATTTATTATGTCTTCGTAAAAGGTTGATTTTTTATTAATTCTAATAAGAGCTTTTTTTTAATTGCAATATTTGTCAAAGCAGAAAGCCTACCTTGAGATACTGCATTTCTTAAATACGTTTTTATTCGTTTAAGGCAAGAAAAACTTCTTTCCAGTGATGCACTTGTCGAAGGAATAGTTAATATGAGGCAAAACAATTTGTAGACTTCGGTAAAAATTTCTTTGTTCTCATTGAGATTTTCTAGTAATTCTTGGGTCTGTAGATTACGGTAACTTTCATCGGCATAAAGAAGATTTAATTCGTTTTTTAGACGCCTACCTTTTGTAAATATTTTGCCATAAAATTGATCTAAACTTTCAAATGCTTTAGACGGAAAACACGAATCATATTGTTCGAATCTCGTAGTATCAGCCAAAGACATGAATTGTAACTTATCGCAGTCTTGATACCTTACTTCCGTTTCCATTACAATGTGATCCAGTACTTCATAAAACAAAATTCTATATTTTCGTCTAATGTCATTATTTGTAAGGCTGGCGTATTCCGCTTAGGGCGCTTAGAAATATCGATTTATATTATTTCTATTAGCTTAGTCTTTTCGAAGAGTGTATCAAAGAAATCGTGATTTCTTTTCCTCTTTAATAGTTCAATAGTTTTATTTATTTTTGTAATACAAAAATTAACATCCAATGATTTCTTTTGGAGAACATCAAATAATATGTTAGTGAAAGAGAAAATATCATAAATACTACAGCTAAAAATGTGAATTTAAAATTGTTCAAATCGTTTAAAAACCTACGGTCAAACCCGAACATAAAGTTCAGCGGCTGATTGCGACTGAACTCTTCACTTGCGAAGTTCACCGTGAACCAATTGCAGATATTAACGTAGGCGTTACCATGGCAACGTAGGTATAAGTGCAGAGTTAAAATACGTTTGAGGCTGACTTTTTTTTTAATGAATCGTAGATTCCAAGGTTCCCATTCCACCCAGCTTACCCGGCTCAGCACATTTCGTGCTATTCACAGGTCTAACATGCCCCACCCTTGAAAAACCGCATGCCCCAGACACCACAAACACCCTGGGAAAGTGCAGTGCTCAGGATTCGAACCTGAGCGACTTTGGTAGAATAACTCCAAGCCAAGCGCTGTGGCCATTACTCTAGCGCGGTACCCAAGAGGCTGACTCTTCACTACAATTGCACGAGTGTTGCAGGTAAGACTTTTTATGGTCACCGTGTTCACGCTCGACGGACTGCATTTAAAATTTAAATTTTAAATACAAGGAGACCAGAAAAATGTAATGTGTTTGTTTTCACTAAGCTTATTGTATCTACGAGTACGTATTCCATAAATAAACGACTCCTAATAGATGTAATGCCGATAAATAATTTGTTGTGTAATTTAAATAAATATTCGCAATTGAGTGAAAATTTTAGGTGAAGAGGCACTTCACCTACTTCACTTGGCTCGCCGCCACTGCATTGCAGTGGTAGAAAACTCTTTATTGTAGCATAACAAAATACATATTATGTATAATATCATTTTAATAAAACATTCCATTACTAACTCTTATCAAAACGTAACAATAACAGCATGTGTATAAAACAACCATCATTTATGCAGTCTGGCTACTGTCATTTTCTCGTCGTGATCTAATCCTAACGAACATAAAACTGTGATCATATTATTATACAAAAGAAACGGAAATCATGGGAATTTTGTTGTAACTAAAGTCTGATCAAGCTAACAAACACAAGTTACAATGCAATAAATTGTACTATAATGACGACCAGCACTGATGATATTTTGTAGCATTGTGATTGACCGCCTGTATGTATATTTTAATCTGATATTCCCTTAACAACTTCTACTTAAAGTTATTTTTAATAAAGTAATAGTAGGTATAGTCTAAATAATATAAGTAAGTTCGTTATTTACAGTAATAGTTAAAAATATATAAGCAATGATTAAACAACTTAGGATTACTAATTAACACAAGCAAGAGATTTTTCTATTTTTTTTTCTTTCCTATACTTTAAGTAATGCTGCAACAAGGCTTTGATTTTATTTCATGGTGCTTCATAGTTTTTTCTGACTAATATTTGTCTGTCTATTTAGAATCAAAACTATGAGGTACATATGATACTGAATTTGAAAAAGCGATTTGTTACAATTTATTACAAATAGCACAGGCGATTACAATTTATTTATTTGAACCTGAATATAAACACTTAGTCCCTTACGATAAGCTAGGTACAATAATCAATAATTTCAGTTGAAATTTTGTAACGTCTCGAAACCACTAGTTTCTTCGTCAGGCAACACTAACATACATTATCTTCTTATTCTTAGAAATACCTTTTATTTCATGTTTCTCTTTATAGTGCAGTATAACCAAGTTGTTAAGAACTGTTTTGTTGATGTTTTCATCGGCAACACTATTTCTGATGCCTTCCATTCTGTTCCAAAACGTTGTTCGGGTGATGTACACACCCTAGCAGTCAGTATAATTATATTGTTTTCAAACACCATTCAGAATTTTTATATAATTATTTATGATTATGTAGTTTCAATATAATATAACTGTAGAAGGTATTGTTTGTAACATTATGGCGGTAACACAATTATCTTTGTGGTGGTTTACTAAGATATACTAGTTGATATATTTACAATTTCGGCTCCTCTTCAGTTACATAAAAAAAATTACGATAACCAATAATTACCGTATTAATTATTAAAATAAGAAATTTAATAAAGATGGTGAGGCTTTACACCCCATAAAGTGGTTTGGTGGAAGGTCAGAGCTCCCGCATCCTTGCTCTCACAGCCAGTTGCCGCTTGCCAAATTCATGGCATGTGGTGATGTGGTGAACATCACACATTACACAACCGCATGATTACCCCTTGTTCATTCGAACGCAGGTACCCAATTATTTAAACGACTGGGTAGGCCGCCTGCCAGGCATCGAGTCGAGGGTTTGAACTCCCGACCCAGTTGGACCATTTGGAATTCTCAAGAACAACGAAGAACTTGCAAACAAAATCGCGACTGCAAGCGGTTAATCTAAGTTGCCTTTAGTTAGAATTTTTTCTAATTTTGAACAATGTTATACCCATTGACTGAAGAAATATATCCCCATCTGTAACGCTTTTAATGGAGACTCAGTCGAACCGATCAATATGCTAATAAAAGCGTCATTAACTACTGCCTTTGTATACAGTTAGAACACTGTCAGAGACTTTTCAACTCGTTATTTTGAAATTGTATATGTGTTTTAGTTCGTGCTAACTAAGGTTTCTTCTTTTTGACTTCAGTGATGCATTATAAGTCACTTTACCATCGCCAAAAACTAATAACTTATAAAATCAGTTTGTTGTGATATCAATTTCGAAACAGTCTTTGGATCACAAATAGGCGTAGGATAATAATGCATTTGCATATTTGCATATGCATTTTTTAATTGTTTTCAGCATTAATGCATAATTTGTAGCATTTGTTTGTTTAAATTGCATATTTATACAATTTTGGTTATCAAGTATAGATTCACTTCGTCGAGCATTCTGGGAATTTCCAGAAATTTTAAATAATTCCAAACTTATTCATTCTGTATTTTGAATGAGTAGGTACTTTCTTAGTTGTTAAGCTTCGGAAAACCAGAATACTTGGAAATGCTAAGAGGATTACCAGGCTTTCAATGGCCCTGTTCCGTTAACGGGAAAACCTGTGGAAGTTGAAAGTTTAACAATTCATCATTTTATCAACAATCAGTTGTCATCTTCAAGATGTCGAATGAATAAAAAGTGTATAAGTGCTTTTTTAAACTAGTTTGTGAGGGACTATGATGATTTCACAACAGATGGACATGTGTTATTTGGTAAATACTGCGAAGTTTCTGTTGCGGTAACCCAAAAGTTCCAAGTTACGCAGCATCGCCAAACCGGAAAACATGCAAGTAATAAAAATCGAAAAAGGGAGAATATCCAACGGCAAGTGTTAATTTATGCTTTATCAAGGCCTGAACCTAAACGTTCAGAATTTAATGAAGAAATTTGCTAAGCTTTTATGTGCGCTTATATTCCGTTGACTAAATTAAAGAATGAAGTTCTTTGTAATTTTTTTGGAAAGGTACACGACACAGAATATTCCAGACGAATCGACATTAATAAAAAATTGTTTCCGAGTTATATGTAGCAACGTTACAAAACTAAGAGAAAAAGTAAAGGATCACAGTATTTGGGTGCCTTTGGATGAAACAACCGATGCAGAACAAAGATACGTAGCAAATTTTGTGTTTGGTATATTAGGGGAAAGAAGAAAAAATACAGAGAAAATAAAATATACCGTTAAGGAACTTCAGAATACTGAAATAGCAGGGAAATATACAGAAAGCATAAAGGAAGAGTATAAAGACGAAGACGGACAGGCAAAAGAAGTAGAATTGAAATGGAAGAAATTTTAAGAATCAATTATAAAAGCCACCAGAGCGAATTTATCACGGAATAGGAGGATCAGAAGGAGCCACTGGATGGATGAGGCATGTAAGGAAGAGATAAAGAAAAAAACGTAGATGTGGTAGAAATTTATCCACACACAAAAGGAACAAGACAAAAACCTCTACAAAGAACAAAAAATAAAGTAAAGCAGATATGTAAGGAAGAAATAAGAGATATATAAAAAAATACAGGAATAAAGAAATAAGAAATTTCTGCAACGGTGTAAAAGGTATTAGAACGGAGAATAAAGGAAAACAACGATATGTAAAAGATAAAGAGGGAGAACTGCTAGGCAATCCACAAGAAGCAGAAAGATGGAAAAACTATTTTGAAAAGGAGTTGAACACAAGCGAAGGACCACGAGGAGAAGAAAGTGTAGTGGAGAAAGAAGAACAAGGGAGAGAAACACAGGAAGAGGAAAGTAGGGGGCCCGAAAGAAAGGGAGAACGCAACTGGAAAGAAATAGCAAAGGACAGAGAGAGACGGAAATTATTCATAACGCAATGGGACTAAAGAGGCCTGTGAACGCTATGTATATACATATTAGGGGTTAACGAAGAAAAACATAAATGGTATCTGCTGACTTTAAAAGTCTTGGACAAAGTAAATCATTCAACAATTGCTGGTTTTTGCAACGACTCTCTAAGGATATTGTGGCCGTCTGGAATTTTATATAAAAAAGTGCGAGTGGTTTGTAGTGATGCTGCACCATATATGTGCAAAGCAATGCGAGGACTGCAGATTTTGTGTACAAACATGATACATGTGACCTGTTGAGCACATAGTTTACTCCGAGTAGCTGACTCAGTCCGCAATCTTTATTCAAACGTTAACGCGCTGATATCATGTGTGAAAAAGATTTTTCTCGAAGCATCGAATCGTATGCAGAAGTTTCGGGAAGTTGCGGGAGACGTTTCGCCGCCCGCGCCAACCATTACAAGATGGAGAACTTGGATTGACGCCGCTGTGTATTACGCTGAAAATTTTGAAATTGTGAAGAAAATTGTTAATGAATTCGACTCCGAAGAAGCACAGGGTATTCTGCGAAAATAAACGGTATTCGAGAAGATTTGATTTTTATTCGAGCTAATTTGGCTTGGGATTATCTTTACAAGACAGCATTTATATAATAGAAGATATGGTTAAGGGTTTAACTAAACTCAAGTAAAAGAATTTCATTAATAAATTAAACGAAAAATGCGGGCTATCAACAACTAAAGAATATAAATGGGGTCCTGCAAAATGAAACAGCCCTTGACGCAAGAAATGAATAGTGTCGTCTGATGTCGAGAGAGTCTTTTCACGGTATAAAAATATTCTCGCTGACAATAGACGCAAATTTACATTCGAAAATTTATTACACCACGGTGGTGTTAAGTGCAATTTTGATTTGTTTTTATAATTTAATTAATTTTATATTAGTATTAGCAGTAGTAGTAATTTTGTGTTTTTTGATTAATTTTAATTAAAATTTTAGATTTAGAAATTTGTGTGCATTTTAATAGAAAAATAAAATATCGTCAATGTTTTTTTTTCTAGTTAGTTGACTTTTTAGTACATATTTAAGTGCATATTTTAAAGTTTTCTAGTACATAGTTATCCTAAGGCTAGTCGTAAACATCATGTATGTAAACGCCACTTTTCTGAATTAATATATTACTGCCAGTCAGGATGTGTTAAAGTTATGAGATATTTTGATAATCAGAATAAAATGGTTAACAAGGAAGAGTTATTCTATATTAAGTCACTCAATGGTTGAATCTTCACATCATCGATGTTAATCAAATTCATTAAGAAGTAGTTCTCGTCGTTAATAACCTCTACGTTTTACTATTGAGCACAGGCTTATTCTCTGCCACGTGGTCCTCCTTAGCTGTAAACTAAAAACGCGGGGGATCTACAATTTATCATCGAATTCGAACAACGAAACAACCCCACGCGTATGATCAAAAATATACAGAACTTTTACTGCTGTTTGAATTTGGAAACACAATTTTGTCCATAACAAAATGGACTCTTAATGGAACAATTTGGTAGCCTGCCCACTCTCGAAACTCAAACACCAGTGACTTAATTTATGGGTTACTTCAAAATAAAATCTACGTAACTTAAATTTCAGCAAACATGTGATACTTAATTCAACAATGGACTGTAATATACATTTAGTGATGGTAGAATGAACACAGAACGAAAAATATGTGAAAGTAGACAAAAATAAATTTGAAAATAAAAAGTTCACTTTCCTAAATCTAGTAGGCCCTGAAAATGATTCAACTATACCGAAACGTATTTAATGTTAAATGTTCGCTGCCACAGCTACCGTTACAAGGCGATCTCCATTAAAAGCTCGGCAGGTCGCGGAAACTCATCAGTATACAGTAATAATTTTATGTTAGTTAAATATATGTGTATTTAATTAACCTCAAGAAGATGTCAGTGGTTTAGAAACTTCAATTACTCACCCAAAACCCAAATTAGAAATTAATTGAAAACAATTATTTGATTCATAGACTGTTCACAAAAATATCCTGGTAATATGCAGAAGCTCTCTCGTGGCCACGATACGGATATTTCTTGTAGATAGTTTCCACAGCTTCTGTTGGTAGTTTTGTTCCATTCAGATCAATGTATTTCAGCGATGGTAGAATCTTATCCAAATCCTCTGGCAGGGTTTCGATGTCGTTGTCGTCTAAAAGCAGCATTTTCAACTCGTCAAGTCCCTCAAACATGCCGTTTTCTATATTTGTTAATTTGTTATTAGACAAATAGATGGCTCTAATAACTTGAAGTCCGTCAAACGCTCCAGGTTCTATGGTATCGATTTGATTATTGTCCAAATGTAGCATCCAAATGTCGGGGGCGAAGGAAAATATTTGTCGTTTTAATGTTTTTAAATTGTTATGACTGAGCTTGAGAAACCACAACGGTTTTAAACTTTCAAGTGCCTTCACTGGTACATCTTGAATGATATTTCCAGTTAAATCTAATTCTTTTAGCTTATCAAAATTATGGAAAACGTTATCATCTAAATTTTCTAACTGATTATGTGATAATTTTAGTTCCTGCAATGAGGAAAGTCCATTAAATACCCCAGGAAGGATTTTGCTAATATTGTTGCTGCTTAAATCCAAATCCACTAAAGCAGGAAATTTACTGAACATATCAACTTCTAAATTTGATAATCGGTTGTCTTGTAAAGATAGTGATACCAGTGATGGGTTTTCCATGTTATGGAAACTGCTGATTTGGTTTCCATTCAACTCTAATTTTATTAAATGATGAAGTCCCTTGAAAATCTGTGGTTCCAAGATATCTAATTTGTTATTAGAAATTTTCAAAAACTGTAATTCCCGAAGAGGTTTAAACGCATCCTCTTCTATGTTTGAAATTTGATTAGATGATAAAGCAAAATTGCGCATCAATGTTAAACCTATAAAGTCGTTATTACCTACAGCTTTCAATTTATTACTGCCCAAATCCAAAGTAATTAATTCGGTTAATTGTTCGAAGGTTCCGCTCTCCAAGCGTTCAATGTTATTGTTCTGCAGCAACAGAAAATTCAAATTACGTAATTTTTGAAACAGTTTAGCATCTAGGTGTGTTATTTGATTATAACTTAGATACAGACGCTCCAATTCAACCAGGTTGTCAAATAGTCCATCAGGTATCGTTTCTATCTGGTTGTAACTGAGAAACAATTCCTCTAAATTTAGTAATTCTTGAAACGCTCCTGCCTCGATTGTATCAATCAAATTGGTCGATATATCCAATTTTATCAATTTACTTAACCCTTTAAATATTCCGCCCGCTAGTCTAGTGAAGTTATTATTTGCTAAATTAATATGCGTCAAGTTACTTAATCCTTGAAAAATGGTAGATTCTAGATGTTTAATCCGGTTTTTTGCTAGGGATACTCTCTCCAACGAAACAAGTTCTTCAAATACATTTGTTGGTAAATTTTCTATTTCATTATTCTCTAATTCTAGTATTTTGAGGTTAAGCAATCCTTTGAATGAATTGTGCTCCAAACTGATTAGTTTATTATTTCTCAGATCTAATCCATTCAATGATGCCAAATTTACAAATGTATTGTATGGAATTTGTGTGATGTTGTTGTCGGATAATATTAATTCTTGTAAGGAAATTAAAGACCGAAATCTAAAGTGGTGAAGACGATCACCTACGTTAGATTTTCGCAAATCCAACACCTTGAGAGACGGAACGTTCATGAAAACATCATCAGCCCATACTGCGACATCGTTTTTTGTAAAAGCCAACTTCTCAAGACTCGTCAGGCCTGCAAAAGCTTGGGTGTGTATAGTTTCTATTCTATTCATCCTTATTTCCAGTTCGACAAGCATTGACATCCCGTCAAATGCACGTGCTGGTATCAAATCAATAGAATTGTGCAGGAAGCCCATTCTAGTTATATGGTTAGACATTGGAAACTTAGTTGGTAATAATTGCGGAAAGTAACAATTTTCTACTCCTAGTGTATAATCTGGGACTAAAGTGGGGACATAGTTGCTTCCAGCAATAGTTTTGTCAATTTCTGTATTTAACTCTTCTGTGCTATTGAAATTAGTGCAGTACATAGCACCCGGCCATGACATATCACAAAGTGTCCCATTATACAAGGGGACATTTGCTGCTTGGGTTAAAAAACCTACTGTGTAGGTTATTAATATCACCCGATACATTTCCTCTCTGAAACAAAGAAATACGTTCAATTTTAGAAAGTAATTTTAGGAAGTATGGATGTTATTCTACATATTAATATATAAAAGATGAGAGGCATGGGAAGTGCCATTATACAGGGTCGCTGTTAAATATGGAACCGAAGCTTTATTACTAAAATGGTTTTAGATATAGATTTGAAAAACGAAAGACTAGAATTTGAAATTATTTACATATCTTACAGTAAAAAGAAAGAACATTTACTGTAGAATTATAAAGAACTAATGAGAAAAGCGGCAGAAGAAACTGTCGGCGTAAGGAAGAGAAACAGTAAAGAATGGATGTCAAGAGAAACTTGGGAATTGATTGAAGGAAGAAGGACAACTTTTAACGGAAAAATCGCAAAAGAAGAAAGATGAACTGCAAAACATGTATCGGGTTAAAGATATAGAAATTTAAAAAAGTACAAGAAGAGATAGAAGAAAACAACAAGAGGAACTGTTAGAGGAGGCAGCGAAAGCAGCAAATATGAATTATATGAAAACACTATATAACATAACAAAAAAGTTGATAGGAAATAAATGTGTCACAACAATGCAAGTAAGAAATAAAGATGGGAAAATGTTAAAATCAGAAAAAGAGATAGTTGAACGATGGTTGGACATGACAATTGTAGGTCAAGAGTAGTGCATAATGCTGCCATATCTGAAGAAATCGAGATCGAAACACGGGTCAGACAAGAGTGCATCCTATCACCGGTACTATTCCTTATATTATAGATTGGGTGGTGTCGACAGACGATAAAAGATGGCTAATATGGATTTGGGCAAAAGCTGGGAGATCGGGAATATGCTAATGATGTTTGCCTTATTACTGAACGGAGAAGCCATCTACAAGTAAGATTGGAAAAATCGAAGATGGTGGCAGGCAGGGTGGGGGCTTGAGAAAAATACAAAAAAGGCAAAAACAATAAAAATAAATTTGGAAGATTTGGTGGACAACAATAAATGATAAGATTCAGAATACCGACAACTTTAATTACCTAGAAAGTATTTTAGATGAAAAAGGAGGGTGCCAAAAGGACTTAAAACAAGAATTAATACAGCAAAAATTGGGTACAACTCATTGTACAAAATATGGTCGTCAAATGAGGTATCAAAAAAATTCAAATCTTTAATACAAACGTGAAGAGTGTGCTAGTGTACTTAGTAGACAACAAACAAAAGAGATCCAGACCTTCATAAATAAATCCCTAAGGTGAATATTGAGAATATACTGGCCCAACCAAATAACTAACCAGGAGTTATGGGAAACAACCGGTCAAGAAACGGTAGAAAAGATTATAAGAAGAAGAAGAAGAAGAAGATGGAATTGGTTGGGACATACGTTGGCAAAGCCTATTACGGACGTCACGAGACAAGCCTTGAAATATACCATCAGAGGTAGAAAAACGTAAGGCAGGCCTAAGGCAGGTACTAAGATGGAAAAGAAACGTCATCAAAGAATACTTCGCAGTAAAGATTACATGGAATGAAGTGAAATCAACACCGGTAACAGAGAAATATGGAAAGAGCTGATAGGGTTGATATGCAATCAAAAAGAGTAACTCAACTACATAAGGAAAGAGATTACCGAACTTTGAAAGAAGGAAGAGATAGTATAAGACTGACAACCTTATATTATGTTCACACTTGTCATTGAAGCGACTATTTGTATATTATATGTTGCCAAGCGGAACCACGGCAACGAAGAAGAAGAAGACAGTAAAAAAATTTGCATTGCCGTTTTTGAGCGTGGGCTCCATCTTCAATTTTTTTTTAAATAGCAATATGAGCTAGGTCTTGTATTGTTAGAAAGCTTATTTTTTTTTCTTTCTAACCATCTCGAATATGTGTGGGGTAACAGGAGAAAATATTACAGAAAAATTGGGGATTTTTCGTGTGCTTAGCCGGCTAATTTATTGTATTTTAAATCTAGGAACCATAGCATTGACAGAACGTCAGAAATAAATAAAAACCGTTCAATAAGGGGCTGTTGCTTTTGGATTGAGTGAGATCTAGGAAGTGGTTTTCCTACTACTCTATGCACTCAAGCCATATTTGGCCCATTTTACGCCCCAATTACGAATTTTGTCTCGAGTCTGGAGTGGTTCCAGTGGTGATTTTTAACATGCCATACATCATAGTGGCGCGGGACCTACGGTTTTACTTCTTATCCGACAGAAGGAACACTTTCAGATTTTTCCCCGCTGAAAAAATCTCACAGACCTCGGCCGGATTCGATCCCACGTCCATTGGATCCAAAGGTAAATGCGCTAACCACTAAACCACCGTAACCGGCCAATAAGGGGTTAGTAGGTGATAAGAAAAGCACATGCTATTGTTAGTTTTGTTACAATTGTTGCATTAAGTGGCGAATAAACTTTGATTTCCTGAAATATAGACCGTTTGACAGAAACGGAACAGATACAAATTTTTATGATGATTGGATATGGCGACAGAAGTAGAACACAGGAAAAAGTACGTCAATTATTGAATACCGCACATCCGCACGTCAGAATCCGATTAGCAAATCAACAACCATTAACCTGTGATAAGATTTACTGAAACTGGTAGTGTAAAAAATCGTCATGTGCCTGGTAGACCAAGATCTTCCACAAGTGCAGATAATTCTGGATGAATCTACCCAAAAGAACTGTCCAACAACTTGCCCTAAATGACATTATACTGTTCAAAAGATATTACACAGATCAAAGTTCCACCCATATAATAGTATATTTCATTAGGAGTCTGGAAATAAGGATTTTTCCGTGCGCGCGTGACAAATTCTCGTGTGAGGCGAAGCCGAACACGGGAAGTCATGCAAGCACGGAAAAATCCATTTCCGGACGTGTAATGAACGATACTTTTTATTATACTTAACTGAAAACAACGCAAAAAAGGATAAAAAGTAAATTTAGAACATTTTATTTTCAAAGTAATCATAATACATCGTAATAGTACCAAACATGATTAACATTTCCATAGCAACGATATATTTATTATCGGCATTGTTTTATTTTCTGTCAGTTTAATTCATGTTAGTTTTAAAAAATGTAGTCGGAAGAAAATCCAGATATTCCTATGAACATATTAGAGCTAGCGGCACAAGCCAGTGCTGATTTGTTACCAGCAAAATCCAGGTCGAGATATGAACACGAGTATCAACTTTTTATGGAATGGCGAGATCTCAAAAAAGTTAGCGCACGGAAAAAAAACGGAGATCGGGAAAAATTTTCCGTGCGCTGTTCTGAAAATGCCACCTTTACATCTTTGTAAAAACAGATGAAAACAAGGTGTTTTCAGATAAGTATAATAAAAAGTATATTTAGTGGCGGAAGACGCTTTCAACAGAAGAGTTGTCCTATTCTGATTTTTTATGGTGTCTTTTGAAAAGTCGTGTATGGAAATATGCCAGAAAATTTTGTAGAATTAAAAACCGTGCGTAAATAACTGCTATTCCTGAAAACTGGTTGCTTGTCGGCTTCGGTGGTCTAGTGGTTAGCGCACTTGCGTTTAGATTCAAGAGACGCAAGTTCGAACCTGGCTCAGGGCGATGATATATTTCTAACGCCGATAAATATGAAAATTCGCCTTCTGTCGGATAAGAAATAAAACCGATATGTGACACGTTCAAAATCACTACTGGAGTTGGAATTACCCCAGTTAGGCAAAATTCATAGTTAGGATGTGCAATAATAAACCAAGAGCTTTAGCGAATAGAGATGCTGGAAAACTGCGTTCTAGATCTCGCTCAATAAAACAATTCATTATTGCCAAGAAGCAAACGGACAACAGTTTGAACAACTTCTTTCTGCAACAGTTATTTCAATTTATGGTTTACACATTTAAAAATGTTGTTATTATTGTTATTGATTTTAAAAAATGTATAATTTTCTTATGATTTAATTTTACTCATTCTTTTTTTTGTTTACTTCTGACGGTCTGTCAATAGTATTGTTCCTAGATTTTTTTACAATAAATTAGCTGGCGAAGCATGTGGAAAACATTTTCTTCATTTTCTCATGTAACCCCATGTATACTCAGGGACATGGAAATCGCAACACCAAGAAGGGGTAGGAATTTTTTGACCAACCTTGGCAGAAACGTTTAACTACTAAAAGGTAGCAACTGATTAAAATTTCATTCATATGGATCAAGTGATAATGGCTTATCTGACAGTTCTTTCAGTTTTTTCTAACAATTTTATCAGGTGTATGTTTTGCGAGGTTTTGTCTAGTTCTTTATTGTTTTCGCTTTTGATCACCATCATGCGCTGCTGTCAGGCATGGACTAGCGAGAGTCGGGAACGTCGCAGAAAAGTAACTGGGGGGCGAGGAAGAACGAATGAGGTGCAGAACCGCCATCTTCGACTTATGGCAACAAGAGACCGATTCTCCAGTACCAGATTAATTGCCGTTCAATGGTTAGCTAACGAAGGTCGTCCTGTACCCATCGAATGGTTTACCGCAGAATCAGAGCTTTCGGCTTGCAATTCTATCGGCCACATCTTGTGTTACCACTAATGGCTCAACACCGACAGCAACGATTGGAGCGATGTAGGTTGCGACTGCACTGGAACCTAGAGTGGCATAATGTGGTGTTCAGTGATGAATCCCAATTCTGTTTGGGGATGCATGATGGCCGTATAAGGGTCAGACAAACACGTGGGGACCGTCGCAATGTTGAATTTTCTTTGGCGAGGCATGTGGACCAAGCCGTGGGGATTATGGTATGGGGTGCTACACTTATGGGAGTATGTCCCGTTTATTATTGATCCGAGGCAATATGAACGCCCAGCGATATGTGGATGAGGGGGTAGAACCGCGTATTCTTCCATTTCTTCGGCAGTTGGAAGACCCATTTTTCCAGCAGAATAATGCCCGTCCCCATATTGCAAGACGTTCTATGAACCGATTTGCAGAAGATAATGTCAATATCTTGCCATGGACAGCCCGATCTCCCGATCTTTCGCCCATCGAGCATGTTTGGGACATCATGAGGAGAAGACTGATGAACTTGCTGTATCCTCCGCAGACGCTGCAAGCTCTACAGCACAAATTACAAGTTGCTTGGGACACAATACCTCAAAAGGAAATTAACCATCTGCTAGAATCGATGCCACGAAGAGTGGGGGAGTGTGTAACCAATAGAGAGGACCAACCCATTATTAATAAAAAATATGTTTACATTTTGTTCTTTTTCTTTAACATTTTAATCAATTACTACCTTTCAGTAGTTAAACGTTTCTGCCAAGTTTGGTCAAACAATTCCTACCCCTTCTTGGTGTTGCGATTTTCATGTCATGCGGTGGTTAAAAAGAGAAAAAATAAGCTTCTTCATGATGAAAGACATGACAAAAAATGCAAGATGGCGGCCACACTCAAATACTACACCTGCAAAAAAATGTTTTACTCTAAAATATATGAAATAATTTCAAATCATAATCTTTCAATTAGCCAGAAAGCCTTGGCTCCATCATTAACAGCGACCATGTATATTTACTTTACATATTAGCAAAAATCACATGATTTGCTAAGACTTAACGTTTTTCTTCAAATAATATTCATACTATAAAAGTGTCATTATAGCAAAAATTTAAGAATATCGTATTTCATATTCCAACAATATTTTATTTAAAAACTAAGTACAACTCATTGTACGTTTACCAGTTCTGTTACTGTAACGAGCATTATTAAATAAATAAGTTGTTTTAAATTAAATAATCAACTACTTAATAAGGCGTATCCGGTTTCGTATGCATTGTGTTTCTAAATTTAAATTATTTCATACTTTTGCCGCACCTTGTATATTTTCAGCGGCTACACAATTGAAAACTAGTAAATACACTTAAAGTATTAACTTATTTACGTATAACTTATTAAATGAATAAACACCCGCAAGAAACGAAATTAAATTTTAGTTTTTTTGTTATTACATAAGAAACTTATTATCTTCAATGTGCTTATTAAAATCGGTTATTTTATATATGTAGTTTATCAAAATTATCTCTAAATTGATTCCATATCCCTTCGTGCTGTCTCAACACCCCTCTAAACCCCGAGCTAATAGAAAGCAGGCCTAGGACGCGTGCGCTACATTCTACCCAAATTTGACTTTGAAATTTCGAGCGCCTGCTATTGCTGGCGTCATTCACAGAGCAACCTCCGCGATCCACAAAAATCACAAACATAATATACGCATGTTTACAAAGCAGGTAGAAAACCTTGTTGAATGAATACAGCTTTTACATTTCATGAGAAAATGGTAAAAGCTGCTACTGAATAATTAACAATAATTTTAATTATGGAAATATATTTCAAGTTTAGCCCAATTTATGAAAACAACGTTTCTGATATACTGCATATAATTCAACAATTAAATATTGTTTTAAAAGCTGAGCGAAAATGCTTCGTAGGAGGAGAAGAAGGCTAACTGAACTTGAAAGCAAAACAAGTTACACACAAAGTATAACATCAGATGAGGTCGTGAAAACTTGGATTACTTGTATCTCTTCTTTGTATGCTTATTTATACCTTCCCAAAGAAACATCACTGGAGTGCGAAACTATAAAAATATACAGAGTGCTCCCATAAAGAATTGGAAATCAAATCGTTTTGGCCCCCAAATATTGTTTGTTTATTTCGTAATAAATATACTAAAATTAAAATTTTATTTTTAAGTCGCAATAAGTACTTACGTTATTAGACTCAGGTCGCAATTTCTAATATAATTATATTACTAGGATTTAAATATTTTAATGGTGATTAAAATAATAAATATAAAAATTATATTTCTATTTGGCTGCTACAGATTCTTTCAAAATGAAAAACTATATTTTCACTTTTCAGGTACTAAACAAAGTACAAGTAATTAATCTTTATTCCGGCAGCAACTGAAATTTAAAACTACTTGAATAAACTGGAAACAAGTGTTTACCATTAAATAAACAAGAATTTCTTGTCATTTTGTCGCTCTTTTAAAAAAAATTGCGAAAATGTATTTTTTTCTTCTATGGCTTTTTGCCTGACTTTCGGTCTTTTCGCACTTTATTCGGGCAAAATATGCATCTTGTTCTTCTTTGGTTAGTGAACTCCGTTTTTTTGGCCTTCGGTGTTCATTCGACAACGAAGAAGGTCTAGCTCAAATTAAATTTTTACTTGTTTCTTAATACGAATATTTTGTAATGTACAGCTATGCATATATCGAACACTGCTGAGATATTCTCACCAATAAAACACATTGCTGTAGTAAATATCGCTGGTTGTAAGGATAATAATCTATTACGATATTATTTAAGAAAATGTATGACTACGTTGTTGTTCAGGTATCATAATAATTAATAATTTTTTTGCATACCAGTCGACCGTGACAATACAACATATACTCATTGACATGAAAATCGCAACACCAAGAAGGGGTAGGAATTTTTTAACCAAACTTGGCAGAAAATGTAATTACTGAAAGGTAGCAATTGATTAAAATTTTAAAGAAAAAGAACAAAATATAAACATAATTTTTATTAATAATGGGTTGGTCCTCTCTATTGGATACACACTCCCCCAGTCTTTGTGGCATCGATTCTAGCAGATGATCGATTTCCTCTTGAGGTATGGTGTTCCAAGCAACCTGCAATTCGTGCTGTAGAGCTTGCAGCGTCTGCGTAGGATGCAGCAAGTTCCTCAGTCTTCTCCCCATAATGTCCCAATCATGCTCGATGGGCGAAAGATCGGGAGATCGGGGTGGCCATGGCAAGATGCTGACATTATCCTCTGCAAATCGGTCCATAGAACGTCTTGCAATATGGGGACGGGCATTATCCTGCTGGAAAAGTGGGTCTGCCAACTGCTGAAGAAATTGAAGAATATGGGGTTCTACCACCTCATCCACATATCACTGGGCGTTCATACTGCCTCGGATGAATAACAAACGGGACCTACTCCCATAAGTTATAGAACCCCATACCATAATCCCCACAGTTTGGTGCACATGCCTTGCAACAGAAAATTCAACATTGCGACGTTTCCCACGTGTTCGTTTGACCCTCATACGGCCATCATGCATCCTCAAAGAGAATCGAGATTCATCAGTGAACACCACCCTATGCGACTCTAGGTTCCAGTGCAGTCGTAACCTACACCACTCCAAACGCTGCTGTCGGTGCTGAGCCGTTAGTGGTAGCACAAGATGTGGCCGATAGGATTGCAATCCGAAAGCTCTGATTCTGCGATAAATCGTTCGAAGGGTTACAGGACGACCTTCGTTAGCTAACCATTGATCGGCAATTGATCTGGTACTGGAGAATCGGTCTCTTGTTGCGATAAGTCGAAGATGGCGGTCCTGCACCTCATTTGTTCTTATTCACCCTCCGGTTCCTCTTCTGCGACGTTCCTGACCCTCCCTAATCCATGCCTGAGAACAGCGCATGATGGTGGAATGGTTCCTGTTAAGCTGATTTACAATTTCTCTGAACGAAAAACCACCTTCGCCAAACCAACAAAACGACTTCTGTTGAATTCGCTTAATTGGCGGTAATTTCCACGTTGGCGCACTCTAGGCATGATCACACCCTCAAAACAAACCATCGAAAGCAAAAACAATAAAGAACTGAACAAAATCTCACAAAATATACACCTGATAAAATTGTTAGAAAAAACTGAAAAAACTGTCAGATAAACCATTACCACTCGATCCATATGAATGAAATTTTAATCAATTACTACCTTTTAGTAGTTAAACGTTTCTGCCAAGTTTGGTTATAAAATTCCTACCCCTTCTTAGTGTTGCGATTTCCATGTCAGTGAGATATTTGCATACGTAAATATGGGTTTTCAAATTGTCAGTTAAGGCCCTTGCAATTGAGGTTATAATTTATGATGGTTTGAGGTGTATGCAGGGTTATTGACGTAGTTTTGAAGTAATATCCGTCTATTACCGCAGATACTAATACAGCTACAATAAGGCCTTCAGTTTTAATATAAAAAAAATGACAAACGTTCGAAATACACAACCTAATAAAAGTTATTGCAAATTGGATTAAAAAATATTCGTCCCGTTAACTACTGGCCGAATACCTTATTGTCTTAAACTTTGTATAACAAATATTTACAAATTCTATTTAAATGTATTGTCATTATCGTTTATTTCTTATTTTTCAATTACTTACTTACAGAATATAGTAACAAAATAGTATCACAAACATAAATATTGTTCGTGCACCCATAATACAATAAATCATGTTACTTGTTTATGTTTATTTAAGCTATCGTCTAAACTCTAAGACAATTTTTGCTATTATTTCCTCTGCCTTTCGAGTAGCACCGAATTTACTTTAAGCATTATGACGAGGATAAGTAAAATAAGGGATTAGCAATCCCATTACGGTTCTTTAGTATTGTGGGTTTAACAACAAAATTTAACATGCTGATAAGTGATAATTTTTCGATTTATAAATTAAATTGGGACGGTCCACAACGTAAACTATTAAGAGGTGGATGTTTATAGCATTTGCAAAGCATGGGAAATGGTCATACTAAAAAAAATAGCATCAATTTTCAGTTACAGTCCCAAGTTTAGTTTGCGCATCCTTTCCAATAATTATTAATGCAAGTGTGTCGTTTATACCATTAATTTTAATTATTTAAATTAATTAAAGCTCTTGTTGGTTGGTGGTAACATCGTTAGAAATGCAACTAGAACGATCTGTTCTATGCTGATGACATACCATCATTATTGGTTTAGCCTGGATCGGTGCCCATCAAATGTACGAGTTATAGGAATTGAACGTAAACCGAATAACTAATTGGTATGTTATACTTTCGTTAATATGACTTCTTTTATAATTTCACTTACATTTACATCGAATGTATCCCGTATCCCTTTAATATTTGAGGTAATTTATTCATTTTTGCACTTAATAATCATTTTTTGCTAAATCGGTTTACTTTATTGTATTGAAATTTAATTTTATGTATCAAAAAGTTCAGGGGGTAGTTTAAAGCTTTCTTTAGATCATTTTGTTTTTTTATTAATTTTACTAAATTTAAAATTAAATAATATAAATAAAAAATTATTGCAAGTTAAAGAAATTGAATTAATAATTATAGTTTACTTTAGTTGACTTTAAAAATTTAACACCCTATATTTTGAAAACGGTTTACTTTATTAGAATTTTTAAGTATATTTGATCTAAAGATTACGTACATGAAGTAGTGACCTCACATCGTGGAAAACCCTGTATATGAAATAAAATGATCATCTTAATTCAAACCGCGATAGCATTCTTTGGATAGAAGCTACACTTGCCTTATAGATACACTTAAAGGGTATTTTTTTGACAGAATGAGCTGTTAACTTTTAGGCCTGTTTCCCAATTCACTTATTTACCGTCAATATGGTTACCCTTCAAAGATAACCTTTTTGGGATCGTATAACGGTTAAGCACAGAGCTAAACTTTTGGGTATGTTGGAGAGATGCCCAAAATTCGACTTTCTAGGTTAACTTTTAGACATCTTGTATGGTTAATCAATAATCTTTGAAGATTAGTTTTTGGAGATCTTCTACGGTTAACCTTTTAGTTAACCTATAGTTAATTAATTTGTTAACCTCCAGGTTAACTTGGTATTTTTGAGTAACTTTGGTTATGTGGGATGTTTATAAGGTAATTGTGGGAAAGATACCAAATCGGGGAAGACGCCAAAACACCCTAATTCAGAATTTTCTTAATAGATGTCCGCAATATGCAGTTTACAAATTACCTTTATGTATATATCGGTAAAGTTAACCGCTTAAAATCTGTTTTGACAACTAACAGAAAAGTTTTAACACGGCGATGTTTCGACATTGTGTGAAAGTTTTTGCATTATCGTAGTATTTTGTTCGATAATCGAAGATAGACAAAGTTTTTAACTGCGGCATATTGTTAGCTGGAAAGAAGGTAGCTTTCTTGTTCATTCCGGCTTTTGCAGGAATAATTGGCGCCAAATGTGATTTATACTTAAGGCTGGTATTTAGTAACTTGTAGTGCTCAGTATTTCTTCAGTAACGAAGAAAATTTTGTTAACAGATTTCAAACTTTGTATTGCAAATGGAGGGAATATTGATTACTTGAAATGTCCACAAAGTGCATATGAAGTTCTGTACAGGACCAAATTTTAAAAAAAGTCAATAGACTTTGAAAAATTATTAGTTTAGTATAAAACTAATATTTAAAAAATAAGACTTACTAATAAAAATTTCATAATTTTGGCCATGTCCGGAACTTTGAACCTTTGTTTGGTACCACCTCCACTATCGAAAAATTT
>JABXWE010005980.1:0-20336 GCA_014611495.1 Limonius californicus | reverse complement strand
ATATATATATATATATATATATATATTTATTTGTTAATTACCAGCTTCTTCATGTTCTTTAGTTAAGTGTTGGTAAAATTATAGTAACTGGTTAATGTATAAAACAAAAACAAATGCAAATATTGCGTTTTTCCAATTCATAGGAATTTATCTCGCGTAAATACCTGCTTGCAGTTAAAAGGCACTTAAACATGTAATCCTGCATTCCCTAAGTATTCAAACCAATGATCTATTGCTTTATGTAATGTTGGTTGCCTGTGCACTTTGTTTTCAAGATGAAATCTACTGACACGTCACCTATTTCAAAAACTCCGAAGTTATGATGTATATCTTTTTTTTCCATTTATTCATAATCCCCCCCCTAGACCCGCTTTCGCATTACTTCAGGGGACTGCGGGCGTCCCTTATATACTAACCATTCATGCAACATGCACCCTAAAGTGAACTAAGTGAAATACGGTCGTCGCCTCAGCCGGGGTTCGACCCTGCGGCCAATTGACCGCATTTCACTGTGACCTCGACTGACAGAGCGTATTCGCACTGCCCCATCGCGCTCCTTATGATGTACACCCTACCCTTAAGGAACTTTGACCACTAAATCAAGAATAATTCTCTAATGACTCTACTCTTCTTTTGCTCTTATAGGTCAAGAAGTGGGCGCTGCTTGGTAAAAACATGCTAAACGTGCATCAAAAGTTTGAACCCAAAACGAATTTTATGGTAATATAAAAATACTGAAATTTGAACATAAATGTTTGCGACGACGCTAAACAAATATCTTCCTTAATTTAATATTAACACATTTATGTGTTATGGGGTCTCCATCAGTGGCTAAGATGACGGTATCGTCTGCAAATGTTCCTATTTGTGTGTAGAGTGTAGTAGGAAAGTCTGATGTGTATAGAAGGTACAACATTGGTCCCAATATACTTCCCTGTGGGACTCCAGATCTTATAGGGTATATTTGAGACATTTCATTATTGTATTTTGTTTTGAAACAGCGATCTGTTAGATAAGATTGAAAAACTAGATAATAGTGATGCGGTAGGGTTGCATTGATCTTGTAGAGCAGCCCTCTGTGCCAGACCTTGTCAAAGGCCTGACTTACATCAAGGAAAGCTGCGGTGCAGTATATTTTCTCTTCTAAGACTTCGCGAATAACATCAACTATCCGATGGCATTGTTGTACAGTGGAATGCCGTTCCCGGAATCCAAATTGGTGGTTCGGTAACCAGTTGTTTTGCAGATCGTTTTCTTTTATTCGTTTGTATAGCAGCTTTTCTAGGAGTTTGGATAATACGGGCAGAAGACTAATGGGACGGTAAGAGGACACTTCAATGGGGGGGCTTACCGAGTTTTAGCATCAGGATTATTTGCGCGAATTTTAGTTGTAATGGCCAATGGCCAAAGCTACAAAACCATCTAAACAACATTGATACATGGCTTCAGAAATGGAACACTAAAGTTAACGAACAAAAATCTAGTCACATAACGTTCACCTTGAAGCGTTCTGTATGTCCAGAAGTACTAATTAATGATGTGCCACTCCCACAATCAAGGGAAGTTCGGTACTTAGGAATGTATTTAGATAGCAAATTGACATGGACGCATCACATCCAAAAGAAACGGAAAGAGATGGACCTAAAAGTAAAAAAAATGTATTGGCTTAATGGTAGAGGATCCCCCTTGTCTCTAGAGAACAAAGTTTTAATATACAAAACAATCATCAAACCGATATGGACATATAGAATAGGATTCTGGGGTTGTTCCTGTAAATCCAACATCAATATTATCCAAAGATTTCAGTCCAAATTGTTAAGAATTATTGCTGATGCTCCTTGGTACGTAAGAAACCAGACTCTACACACCGATCTTAAGATTCCGTTTGTTAGCGAAGTCATAACTGAAAGATATTTAAAGCATCAAAGAAGACTAACAGCACATCCGAATGAACTGCTACAACCCCTAACACAAACACCTCAACATAGGCGTCTTAAACGAAAATGGCCTCAAGATTTAGCAACAGCCTTCTGATATATTGTAAACAGAAGCAACTGCGGTAGATTCAATGGAAGCTCCCGCATCATGCCTTCACTATATTATTATTTATATGTAATATTGCCATACCATTCGCTCATAGAATTTTATGATGTATTCTAATTGCTAATAAAATAAGGGAAAAAAAACATTTATGTGTAGAATATCACACAATAGGGTCTATTTTCAACAAAAACAAAGAACAATTTAGAAAGGGTCTAAACTAACTCATTCATGTATCGAAATATCATACTGAGCTCTTGACAGCTGTCAAATCACTTGAGGTCGAACTAAATCAAAATCATTTTATGAAGTACAACCTATGTAACTGAAATAACTGAAAGACAAACGCAGGAAAGGAATGCTTTAAATGTGAATATATAAATTAGAGTTACCGATAGGTAGGTATTTTATAATTATATCCATTGTATATGAATGTTGATGCTTAACTTACGTTAGTTACTCTTATAAACCATCAACCACCACCTACAAAAGAGCAGATCCTTTACTCTAGAGAAAAACATGCAAAGAACGGCTCGTTCCCAATCTTCGAACGCATTATCTAAAATTCATTAGAAGTTACAAAAAATAAAATGTATATATTCCAGTATTCACTGAGATTACAAATTATGATGCTTAATGTCCAAACATTCAGCTGCCTGTGAGAATTTAAACATAATCGCAAATGTAGGCCACTACAATCTCAAAGGCACATATTTACCTATAGCCCATCTTAAAAATTACTATGTAAAAGATGTTTCTGTTTCAGTTTCAGAATAAAAATAAATTAGACAAGACAGTTTTACTGCAAAGAAACTAACTAACAGGTGTAATATATGCTAGAAGTAATTATTAGATTACAGTTGCAACGTCCCATTGCTGCAGAAAATTAGATTTTTGCTATGCAAAGCCCTTCTGTGTTAATAAAGCATTCTCTAATGAAGTTTTAATTTGAAAAATAAAGCAACGCTTTAAACGTAGAAAATTCCTGCTGTAAATTAGAAGTATTTTTATTTCCGTGTCGAATAATGTGTAGATAAAAATGTGTCTTTTTAGATTTGAAGCAATTTCTTAATTCTCTTGAACGATATTCTATTTAACAGATTTTCTTAGAATTTACATCAAATCCTTTGGTTTAGTAGATTTCATCATCATTTACAGCCTTTTAGTCCCACTGCTGGGTATCGGCCTCTTCTCTGCCACGTATTTCTATTCAGCTCTAAGGTAGAAACACGGGGAACCTACAGTTTAACGTCGAATCCGAACGAGAAAAATTTATATTATATTAGTATATTTACTTAATTATAATGAATTTCCTTCGACAATTATTAGAAATATTTAACAATATCTATTAACTTACTTTCAGTGACAGTGATTTTATTTTCATAGCTTGCCTTCGTATTTCCATCAGTTAAATGGAGTTCCTACGAGTTAAAAAAAAAGGTCTTAATTTTAAAGGAATTCGTATTACCATATTGCTCTTGACATCAACAGAAACAAAAAGAAAATTCGTTATTGAGTAATTTCCAAGAGCTGCGACGCGCTATAAGCTTCACTCTGATTCTGCACCCGATTCCTCAGCCCCTCTTCGCCCACTAAAAGGAATATAAGAAAGGAAGAAACTAGAAAAATTGGATAATTGAAATTTGGTGGCTCAAACTGTTCCAATATTCATTTGCGTGACTCAGGAAACCACGAAAAAGCATCAGATGCCACAAAAAGCTCGAGGGACCGAACCTCAGACCTTCCAAGTGAAAGTCAGACGTTCCACCAAATGACTCACTTCTCCCTGCGTGACGTTTTTTTAATTTAAGCTGATTTTCTTACAAATGTATTGAATTTAATAATATCTTGCGAAATAAATGAATCCTTGAAATGTAATTCAATAATAGTCATTTTTTCCTTATTGTGATAAATGTTTTCAACTAATTAAATACATTGATTTCAACGAATTGTTCTGGATTTATATTACTTTCGTAGAAGTTTGATATTTTGAATGAATTTGTGTAGGTTCTACGCACTTCCTTCTGTTTAAGTTGATTTGCATTGATTTCGCTTGAATTTCTTTCAAAATAACTAGTTCCCTTTAAATTTAACGACTTTTTCTTTTATTGCAATGGATTTTCTACAAATTTTAACATATTGTTCTGAGTTCAATATACTTTTTCCTAAATTTATGCATTTATTTTGAGTTGATTTCTTTCGACTTCTACAACTTCAGTTAATTGTTTTAAGCGAATTTTAAATTTTCCGATTAACATTTTGTAACAGACCAGAAACACCGAATTATTACCCACGGGTAACTCTCTGCAAGGTTTCGGTGTGTCCACCACGGCTTACTAGTCTGCGAAACGGGCGTGGGTGAATCGACAACAAAATTCTGAAAAAGGCGCCAAGATCCTTCACCAATTGTCGTGCAGCAATTCTCATGACCTACGTTAACAGATCCAAGAGTAAACTCTTACCACGAAAACTTACGGGTCTCAACATACAAGCAAGGACACAATAAAACACCAAAGTGAAGTAAACGCTGTAAATAAAGCGTCTATATTCATAAATGTAACATAATAAAGATTTTCATGAACAACTGTGTAATTAAAAGAAATCAACAGTAAATGTAATAATAATAAGGTTAAATCAAACTTCGTACACCCTGTATATTAACCATTCTAAATATAAACATTTAAGTTACAAGTTAGTCGCACACTCAGTAGGTATATGAGTGCCCCTACAATTCTAATGTGAAGCCCAAATTATCAAAAATTATTCATAACTTAAATATGGTCCTGTATGACAAATAGTAGACAGCAATAAATAGCCAAATGGTAAACTCAAATTTCTAACCCTACTTAATGCATGCCTAAAAATTCTGTAACTATCAGTTAAGCTGCATAAAACACAAATTAAATACATAAGTGAGTAAATCAGACTGGAGGTAAGACTATAATTTATAACTGACTCAAAATTAGTCAACAGATTAACTGAACCAACGCGTAAAATATAAACGGTAGCACCGAACCGAATCGTTTATCGCTATTAATCAATCCGCGTAATTGTCCTACAATGTAAAGAATTTTACTCATCAACAAATTAAGTTGCCGATTGTCTAAATTGTAATAGTCACGTAGCCGTGATAATAGAAGCTGACAGCGGTCTGAAGTTAGTGCACAACAATTCTATTTATAAACATCACAGTCAAAAACTTAATTAATTATCAGAGTGCAGTTACCAAAAACAGGTGGAAATTAAACTGAACTACTGAAGGTGTGACCAGTCGCAAAAGCACATTAAAGTTCAAAATGGTAGTGTTACGGGGCAAACGAGCTTTTTTGTCGACCCGCAACCGGATAGGTGGAAAAAGACCTGCAGCTTATCTCAGGGGAGTAGAGGGGGTTCACGGAAATCGCTTACGGGAGGAAATGTTCCTGTGTACAGAGTGGGTCAAAATTAGCGGGCGCCACCTTCCAAATCGCAGCTGATTGCAGGTTCTCGTGGAAGGCCGAGAAACCTACAGCTTACAGGAATCGAACTCACCTTTCTTGTGCCTCTCTTCTGTTTAGAAAGCTTGCAGAATTCATGCATACAGAAATACAAATACAAAATAATAAAAGATGTAATAAATTTTAAAAACACATTTAATCAAACGATTGGAAATGACAATAAGAAATGGCGGCAAATGGTAGTTTAATAGCTCTATATTACAAATACTTAATTTGAGCGCTCAAGCAGAGGGAATCGCCGTCGCTGGCGTACGTTATTTAAATTGTCCAAACGACTACGTGGCCAGTGGCGTCGGAGTTTACACGAATAACAGAATATATATATATATATATATATATATAATTACTCTTTACATTTAGTAATACAACAAAAGAACAATCGGCGACTGAAGGTCGCTCCGTCAAAAAAAGTTTCAATCACTTAGAATTTTGCAAGTTAACGCGTAAAAGGTTTTTCTTCACCACACAAAAAACTAGGTCCTTTACCTTGACTTCCGGTGAATGAGGTAGATAGAGAGAGGCAGGCACAATGCTGGGGGGTTGTTTTTCCAGATGCAGGTACAGTCTGGGGTATTTTGAGGTCCGAATAAGGTAGGCGACTTCTTCAGAAAACTTTGGGACGAAACCTTTGTTGGGACGCCTGGAAATTGGAAATCTGAAAATTAATTTACTTCCACTAGGAGTTCAAACGATTGGAACAACAGCTCTACGAAACACAACTTTCACGGATTTAATTCGCTTGTATCCGAATGAATCGAAAGAACAATTACACTTAATTGTTCTGTACCAAAGCTAACACTGCTATTATTTATTTAAATCCGATTCTCGTTTTGCCTAAGGCATAATTTGATACGGTAAAACTCAATTTAGCAGAGGGGCCGCGAAGGAACCCGTTATCAGAAAAAAATAACGTCGTTTCGTTCCAAGGTTCTAGCGCCTACTTTATTATCTTAACGGCCCCCGTAGATAGACATGGGCAGCCGGAGTCAGCGAACGTGTAAAATCGACTGATAACCAAATGCAGCGCGAGCCTGCATTCCCCCCAAAAGATTGCACCACATTACGAAATATGATGAAATAATTCCAGAATAATTTGACACGTGAATTCGCAGAAAGCGTCCAGGGTCAGGCGTAGACCAAAACTAGAATCGGCAATTCTAGCCTACAAAGGGAACTTCAAGGCTTTGCGAAATTGGCCCCTCATAACTTAATCTTAAAAGAAAAATAACGAAAACCGCAGTCGACATAAGAACGGCAATTAAAATAGAATTTTGATTCCTATGAAGCGCCAATTAGAGAATGATTCCAATCTAGACAGAGTGGCACAATATCAAATTAACATAACAGTAGATAATACCAAAAAGTAAAATATACAAAATATACACAGTATCGGCTTCCCCGTTGAGTGTTGTACATGCCGAGATGGATTTAACGGGCACCAGAACTTCCGGCGTATGGTAGCACGAAGATAACGAACAAGCCGAAAAAACTCAGACCTTTCATCAACCGCTGGGTGGTACCTGGAGCCTTCTGAACACGATTGTGAAGGACACGGCAGCGGATGGCACCCAAATAGACTAGCAGGTCATGTAGGCACCTTTTGACACGTATTTGGAAGTTCCCCAGAAGGTCTAACCTTTCCTTGGGTGGCTGATTGTCGCTAACTCCGTGCACCGTAGAACCGAAAGCTGCAGGTGACCGAGATAGGCTGGTTGGTCGGAAAACGGTCCCATGAGACTCCACATAGCATGCAGCGGGTAACGCATCAGTTTTCTGGTAAAGTGCTTAATTAATCTGGGCTAGACCCAAGCAAAACACCAAAATAACTCACAGGCAACGAACTAAATTCTTCTTTAGATGGGGATGATTTAAATAATCCAAGCATGAAGACCCAACAATCTTAAATCACCTCCTACACTTTTACCAGCAACCCACAACTTGCGTGGCCAAGAACGCAAGACGACGTCCCATCTGGCATTCACATTTCAGGAAATTTCATCCACCCAATTCAAAATCCTGCAACTTCAAAAGAATCTCCCCAAAATTCCCTAACACTATAGGAACTCAAAAAGTTGAAAACAGGGTCAGCGGCAAAATAAACTGTAGTCAACCAAACAAACCCATCAAATTGACGGGATGCTACTGCGGATAATACCCATAACAGTTAGTTAATTTAAACCGCAGCCTATCGATATTAAAGAATTTCCTGTAGTTTTAAAATCGTTTTTCTATTACAATAATCAATGATTAAACACGGAATTATTGGATACCATATTTAATTTTCAAGCAATAATAATTTGTGATTGGTTTTCAGTGCCATAGCACAGGATTTCAAAAATTAATCACCACTTTGTGAACAGTACATTGTTTAATTTACAATTATGTTATACGTTATAATTGATATAATCACAATTTTAGAGGTACATTTTGTTTTATTGATTGTGAATTACAAACGGTAATCTCAAGCGTGTTTAGCAGCTTTGTTTCACCCGCACGAAGTTAACTTAATTGGAATAAATCCACCTGAAAAGCAATTTCTGAAATTCACGTTACAATAAAATTTGTGCGTGTATTTATTTTATCAAATTCTGATTTCGAAACAGTTTATTCCACTTGCTGTACTTTTCAGTGTCCTAAAAGATTCCCTTTATCTGATTAAAACATTTGCGTGTCAACCAGAGTGACACAAAAGCTCAGCAAACGTTATGAAAACAGACAAATTCTAATTACAAACTAATCTCTCTTTTAATCTCTTTTATAATACGACAACTTTTTGAAACATTATATAATATTTCTATTGCTGGCATGAATTTTTAAAATCCTTTAAACAGCACAATAGCTGGGAATTTTTACAGCACGCTCTGAATGGGAATTCCACATAAAACAGGATATCCTAGAATAATTAACTCGTTACGTATTGAAGTCAAGTTTTTTGAAATTTAAAACGACAAATTCGAAATGCATAATTAAAAGCGCCAATTCTCTGGAGCCAGCCAAAGCATTGGAATGAAAGCGAGCTCTGCATTTCGGAAATTGGCTCTACTGATTAGCCAGCACCATGTGCTGAAAGCGGCAAGGAACTGCGGATCCGTATCCGTGCATTATCCATTACCATGCCGGTATGCATTGTAACATTTCTGGAATGCAACTGCAGAATGCAGGAACTGTTTGCCGTAATGGAACTCCCATTCGAGGGACTTTCTGTGCACGTCATCGCAGAGCTTTCCCTTCCACTCGTTTCGGTGTTGCATTCCGCATTTTCTACTTTACTGGCTGCATAAATATAAAAATGCATGGGAACGACGCGGCGTAATAACATATCACATACAACAACAATGTGCTCCGGACACTTCATGAAATTTAAATAGTTATTTACACGCCCCTACTATTACTTCCGTTTGCTGTACTTTTATGTTCTTTTGGTTTATGTCCGCGTGGATCATAAAGCGTCGGGATCCCTTTCCGGTCCGCACTTTAATAACTTTTGGGTTTTTTTGTTTCGTGGATTTGTTGAGTTTTACTTTAAGCGCAATATTTCGCCAGAAACAACCAGTTTCAAGGTTTTGCTATACGAGGCAATCTTTCAGTGGAAGGTCTGTAAAGTTTTTTCGTGAATGAACAATAACTAGTACAAAACATAATACGAGTATGTGTCATAACGGAACGTATACCTTAGCGTTATTCGTATGATGCTTTACATTGACATTTTGCTATTACTGTTGTGATGTTATCATATTAATGTTATAATTGTAAAATATAAAAGAGATGAACGATATATTATTTATATCAGAAGTCGGCAAACCACAGCCTACGCTCCTTACGGCTTTTTGTCAAAAAGCTCTTACTCGTGCAGCTCGCGTAAGGTTTCGTAAAAATCTCTTATCGTCCCGTTGCGGCAGTCGATTTTACCAGTTCTATTGAACTGGTAAAATCGACTGTATCAATTGTTAGTAATTCTCATAAAAATTATCGGCACAAGCCGTCACTGTCAGTCGAACTCTTTATAATTTTAAATAATATTTAGAATATATACTTCATCATTTATTTTTTGTTTTTCCTCGTGTTTTTTATTGTTATTATTGATGGAACCTTAACCGTTAAGCGGGAT
Organism: Limonius californicus; assembly: GCA_014611495.1. NCBI lineage: Eukaryota > Metazoa > Arthropoda > Insecta > Coleoptera > Elateridae > Limonius > Limonius californicus. Next base: position 10,691 of record JABXWE010005980.1, on the reverse strand, counting down.
ATTGAAGAATTGTCACACAACCCGGAAGGTGGTATATTTTTTATTCCACATGTTCTCCCCATTTCTTCTAATCAACAAATTTCACTTTTATCGTTTTTTATTTTAATATCGACCTACTTAAACAAAACAATATAAAATTGAGTAACATAACATAAAATAATGACTAACTGGTCAATTGTTTGCTTACACATTTCGATTGATTCCTTCTATTAGTTTCAGTAATAGCAAAACTGATTGTATAATAGTGAATCTGTGACGTGAAGCTACCACAACCCCAACAGCTCATAGGTGCTCACCGGAAGGATAATGACCGCCACCACGCTAGCTGGTACACTGAATTGATCCTCGTCACTCCGGCTCCAATGCGCTACAGGAATTCAATAAACGAAAAATATATCACCTCCCTACTTAAGGATTAGATAGCATCATTAGTTACATATCCAAACTTACAAAAAACCCTTTTCTTAGAGGTGTTGCATGACGTCCGTCCGTTTCGTTTGGTTTCATTTGTTTTTTTTTTTCGTGGCTACTCATAAGACAACAGTTTGTTTAGAACAAAACATGCTGCTTTTGATTTTGTTGCTGCAAATGATTTTATTATTTTCGCATTGGAACTGAAATTCGGTTAATATGAAAATATTCAAGACAAAACCGTATGAACAAATGGAACAAGAAACGTTAGCCTAATGAGCGGTAACAAACTACCACTAAAACTTAGTGCACAACAGTTTTGTTAGAAAATTAATGGAGAATGCTCAAATTTGTACTATCTATTTGAAAGTTGTTTATAGGGAATATTGAGTTCATGCACGCATCATTAGGAGACGAGTATGTCGTAATGGGCGTTTAAGAAAAATGAGTCGCCCATTACGTTATGGTATACACATATATAAAATTACTTGCAGTAGCGCCAGTGGAACAGCCACAATAACCCCAATTCCCACAAATTTAGGGCACCAAACATCATAATATATCATTTATAAAAAGTAGTGCAATCGTACGATTTAATACTCTTTTCTCTTCAGAACGCATACTATTTGTAGAAATCTAAAATTGATATATTTTGGGCCACCTCAGGTTAAAAAATGAAATAATATAAAACAACACTGTGTGTTGCTTTATAATTAAATTAATCTAATATTATTATTATTATAGTCGATGCACGACGGGCGGCATGGGCAGTCGCTTTAAAAGTTGGGTACCTGCGTTCGAATAAACAAGGAGAAATACTGAGGTTGTCTACTGCTTGAGGCTTACCATATCACTACGGGTCATTAATTTGGCACGCGATAACCGACCGTGCGAGCGAGAATACGTAAGCTCTGACCTTCCATCTTGCACACCAAACGTTTTCATGGAAAACTTAAAAAACAGTTTAGTTTAACAATTATATTTAGCTACGGAAACCCACAGTATGCATTTGTAAAAAGGTATTAATTTTATTGGAGAAATAAAATAAAATGGTAACAACCTTATCCTGTTGTGTGAGGACTTATTAGGTAATTTTGCGCAAAAAAATTTAAGCTTTCTTAAATATTCCCGAAATATAATTAATAAATATTTTACAAAATATTGCCTATACTTCATTTTAACATTGTAGATACATTGTTGCCATTAACCGACTGGAGGTTTCTAGTGCGAACACAGTACATGCGAAATAATTCAATGTTCGCGCGATGCGCCTTGATAAATGTAGAATATTTTTATTAACAATGAAATTATGATTGTGTGCATATCCAAACACTCTAGATATGAGTTCGTTTTAATATCTAAACAAATCAGTAAATATCGTTGTGCTTCAAAATTGAACGTATTCAAGACATCAGAATTAAAATCAGATTGATCGTGGATATAATTTAATTTAAAACATGCAAGTATGAAAGTATTTTTCATTTTGCAGTAGGAATACCTATTACAATAGCTTTCCAAAAATTAATAAAGAAGTGACGAAAACATTGCATATTAAGTCTTGGTATAAGCGAATAAATTAAAATAAATTAATAATGGACAAAGGAAACAACATTTTTAAGTTAAAGTCAACTAAATAATCAACACTGGCACTTCCAAGAACTTAACTGAAGCAAGATATTATTTACAATAAATGTTCGAATAAATTGCCCCCCCCCCTCTGTCAAATTCGTCCAGTATAGTAGCTCTGTCTTCTTAAAATCCATACATTTTCGACTTTATACAAGGCCAGACGAAGAAATCTTGACAAGTCCGGGGATCCAGGGGGCCAAGGAATTGTGCTTAAGGTTCCAATTACACGATTAGGACATGTATTTGCTAAGTATTCCCGTACGGCTAACGTACTGTGGGCAGGGCAACCATCTTGTTGGAACCAAATTTCATCCAGTCTGATCGCTGGAACTTGACGCAAAGCAGGAACGATTTCGTTTGGTAGCATATCACAAGGTATTTTGGACCATCTCGATAAAAAATGGTCCAATAATCCACTCCACACATTCAACTTTTGTGGATATTGAGATCGATAACTGTAATGCTTGTAAGGATTATTTCGCGACCAGACACGACAGATTGATGGATTGTGTCGACCATTTATTGGAAACGTGCATTCGTCGGTGAATAGAATTTTGCTCAAAAAATTCATGTCATTGTTCGATTTTTCCATTATGCTCTCACAAAATTTCATCCGTCTAATTTGGTCATTTGGGTAAGTTTGTTGGGTTTTCGATAGCTTATAGGAACGAAATCCATTTTTTCTTAAAACTTTTAATACAGTACTGTGATGGACACCAGTATCTTAAAGGACCTCGATGGGGCAGTGTAAATAAGCGCTGTCAGTCGATGTCACAGGTCACCGCTATAAAGCCATTTAATAATTTGTACTTTCTCGTGCACTTCATAGACATTCATAAGTATTACTGATTTTATTTATTGTTTTTTAGAAATACGCAAATTCTGGCATACAATGTTTGTTTGTTTTTTAGTTGTTTTGATTGGACGAGGTCTAGGACGCAGATTTCCAAAGATGCACTGAAGCTCTTGGCTTATTGTACATCCTAACTATGAATTTTGCCTATCTGGGGTAGTTCCAACCCTAGTAGTGATTTTCAACGTGTCACACATCGCTCTGGCACGGGACTTACGGCTTTATTTCTTTTATCTTTCTATCCGGCAGAAGGCGCAGATTTGAACCCGCGTCCCGTGGATCTAAACGCAAGTGCGCTAACCACTAGACCACCGAGGCCGCAATTACTTCTTTTTCTTCAGGATATTTGATATTTTATGCTCTTCGTTAGTCACACACACGTTAGTCTTTTGCAGCTATTCATATTTGATCTAATGTCAACCGTAATAATATCCCAATCAATTCATCAGGATCAAATACCTCGATAGATATAACCAAACTATGTCATAGCAGTAACTTAACTTTAAGAGACATTGTGAGGGTTACCGCAAATCGGTGCAATATTTTCAACAACAGTTCCAATTCAAATATCAACTTTCTCTACAAAAAAGAGGAACGAATGTTGTCGATTTGTCTTAGATCATTGATAAACATCTCATCTTTCCCTACATACGCTCCTAATTAGAATAAGTAATTCTACTAAATTTATTGAATAATCTAATGGATAATTCTTAACGTCGAATTGTTGTATACTGCAGTTTCTGAAACTGTAATGCTAGAGTGGCTGAACTGTAAAGTAGAAGCTAGTACACCTCTTGAAACTCTATCCAGATCTTCTGCCATGTAATGTCCTGATTTGCTCGACAAGACTTGCATTTACACGACCAAGTCGCATTGCCTGTCTGTTTTACACAACTGCTAGGACAGATCTAAGCTCCGGAATTATTGAATCATGGGAAACTCATTATAAGTTAAAAGATTTAATATTTGAAAATTATTTAACAAGCAAGAAGTAATATATAAATTGATCAATAAATAATCATCAATATTTCTAAAAATGATTTGGATTTAAGACTATGATAAACTCTTCATACATTTTCACATATATATTCAAACATATTCCCATCTAATACAAACGATGGCTGACACTATTTTCACTTAGATATCCTAAGTAGTTGAGAAGAAATTAGATGACAGTTAACCAAGAATTGAATAAAGCAGTAATTCCACAATCATGCAGAATTCCACTCAATTTAGCTAAGAGCTGCAAGATTAGAATGCATCCAACTCGAATCTCATTCTGATTGAATTAGAATAGAACTGCAGCGGGAAGCTTAGCGAATAAAATGAAGCTTGGCGTAAGTAGAAATTTCTCGAAACTCGATCGCACTGGCAATAACTTTTTCCCATGTCTCATTTATCCTAAAGAATTATTTTCTCTGGGATTTACAGAGGAAAACTTTGATGTCTTGGTAGGGGCCAACGGAAACCTCTTTTATAGACAAGTAAATAAATCTGGCGGCTCTAACGTTCTCCAGCTGGTTATAAATTTATAATAAACGGAAGCTTAACTAGCGGCGTTTTGCAAGCAAAGTAAACAAAACTTCTGTATATTTTCCCCAAACCATTCCGCTAACGGTCGAAATCCGCACTGGCATCGCCAAAGCAGCGCGTTTTAGGTAAACGGCAAATTTTACAGCCACACAATTTAACCCAAAGTATTTCACGCTAAAACGGAGCTAAAACAACATGTTCTACACTTGTTCAATATCTCTTTGCAAACAATGCAGTAATGTTAACTGATCCAGAGCGGAAATGTGCGCGAAACGTTTTTCGTTGAAATTCATCCTCTCACACCACCGTGCGAAATGCATTTGCACACTACGAGGACTTTCTGCGAATGCTTTTCAATGCATTCATTGTGCGATATGAATTGCAGTACAGCTACGGACATTGTAAAATCGGATAGCGCTATGCAGAATATGTGTTGAAAGAATTTGGCGGTAAATTCCAATCTCTCCGACTAGTATTTGTAGAATGTTTTGCAGGTAGTTGATTTTTTGGAAACGAATACAATCGTTTGATTTCCTGTTAAAGGCCATACAGTTTTTATTGGAAAATACATACAAAGTAAAAAATATTCAGAAAAGACAGCATGGAAACTTCCAAGACGTTTATAATTATGTTAGGGTCAACCATACAAAACTCCAAGTTATATAAGGTCGCAGCGCTTCTGCATTTCATTTATGAAGTTCCTGGGTAAACAAACATAATAATAAAACAGAGACTTACTGATCTTTCGATACATATTGGGCAGTTAAGATATTGAAGCTCATCTACCGACCAGCTATTTGGACCGCAGCCACCCATAATTGTAGATACTACAATTATGCATATCTGCTAGTAGACTAATCCTCCAGAGAGAGAGCTCTGCGTGTCTCTCCGTCCATCCAGATAATTTGTTATACACAGAAGTCGCAGGGGACAAGGTTTCTCAGTTCCACATGCTAAGGGGAGAGCATAATTGATTGACCTTTCCCCCACATAAAAGTCAACCGATGCCATCCTGGTATTGATGTAACATTCATAATAATAATTCGAGGTAGGCACCATACGAGACCACCCTGCCAGCTGACTGCCTACCTAATGATTGGTAGGTGAAGAATGATTGAACATGCCACACACATTATCTACCGGCCGGTTGGCCAAAGGCTTTTTGTGTTTTAAATATAAATGTAAAATTTCACTCACATGATTGTGTAAATTTTTTTAAATTTTTAATGTAGCCTTCGATGGCGTTTGAGTTTACTATTCTTTGACTAAAAGAAAAGGTAATGTATTACTATTTTGTTATAATTGACTGTTGATTTGTCATTTTCTTGATGTAGATTTATTTTTGGTCCGATGATGTAACCGTGGTTACGAAAACGTTCACCTATTTTATTTGTTTATGAGAAATATATTTCGAGGGGCTGACAAGGTTGTTTCATTTAATTATACTTAATTTTTCCCCATTATGAATATGGACATCAATCTGAGGTTATCTACTCGCATAGCTACTTATATCCCTACGCTACTGCTTCCAACAACAACTGACACATAGATACACCATCTTGTATAGTAACAATGATAGGAATACAGGGCACGTAAATCTCGTAGAATATCAAGTAGATATCACGCAACCATTCGGGTAAATACATATAACATTTCGTGGGATATATGCAACAACCTCGCTAGTGCTATGCAGGCTACAGAACTGCTTATATTCCCTGAGCTTGTTATTGCAGCCCATATTCATATCTAAAATGGTAAGACTAATACTGCCTCAGTATAGAGAATAATCACATAGCTGTCGGTTAGTAAATTCGCAAGCTCTCTTAATATTCTATATTTAAAACCCTTCCCCTTTACCTACCCTAAAGATCCCAAAAACTACTTGGCTTGTCTGACCTTTTTAATCTCTACCGGATGTTGTTATCAGCCAAGGGAAGCCACGTATATTCTGGTAAATATTTACTCTTTGAGCTCACATTTAAGTAATATTCGTAGTATGAAAATCACGACCTAACACTAAGGTCAACGTCGTACTTATGGTTAAATATGATATTCGTAGTCATATAAAGAAAACTTATATCTGATTGGGTGGGCGGCAATATAAATCAGAAGATTTTGGCCATAAAAATGCAATCTTATATATATATATATATATATGTATATATATATAATATATTACACGAAGAAGCCATACTGATCAACAAATGCTTCAAAACCAATTATAACTAACCAAAGTTCTATTGAATAAAGCGAATAGTCGGCGGTAGTAAGTTAGTTGAGTATGAGGCGGTTATGGGCTAGAGGTTAGCGCGTTAGACTTCTACATTGAAGATCCTGGGTTCAATTCCCAGTACCGGAACATCGGATTTTAAACGGCCGTTCTGCGTCACAAGGCAATGGCAAACCAGCGAGGTATTCTGCCTAGTAAATTTTCTCTGGAGTAGAAGTGTTTACACTTCCCGTTGTTCAGCGCCCACTTAAGCTGTAGGTCCTCTATGTCCGTGGCACTCTAAACGCGAGAGACAAGCGTAGGAGAGAATATCGCTACGTCTCGTAAGAGATGAAGCACTCAAAGAAGAAGAAGAGTAAGTTAGTTAAACGGACAGTTTAATCTTACCGATGTATTATTTGAAAACGTTAACTCATAAAACGATAATCCAATACATCTGAAGGAAACGATAATATTTGAATATAACTTAACGGATTACCAGATTATGTCGAAATTCTAACCTAATACAAACTTGCCTTAAAACTATGTGCTTAGATTTCATTCTTAACAGAATCGCCAGTCAGCAGACTTGAACTAATTATTAATAGCTTGGTTTTTGTAAACCCTACTGATTGTTCCTAAATGTGACAAAACTTTTAGTCCGGGATCTAATTCAACTTAAGTTACAGCAAATTTGAGTTATTCAATAACTTTCCACATACACCTGGGTTACCTAATGATTTGTAGAACTACAAGTATTAGTGGTCAACCTTAACCTACAATTTCCAGCATTAATTTAACTCAACTTGGAAAACATTTAAGCAAAGTAATTTCAGCTACCGAATATGTGATAGTACTTACTGACAATTTAAAAAAAAAACCATCCCGTAGTTTGATCTTACCACTACTTCCAGGTCCAACAAATAGTCCAGTGGTCAAAACTAACAACTCATAGTTCACAGATCTAATTTAACTCAACTATGTTAACTATATAAAAAGCACTTGAGCTAGCCAATGTTTTGCAGTATTTACTAGACTCAATAAGTACTGTAGTGCGCGTGCACCACATTTATCGGGTTGCCTTGTTTGGATTGGTATGTTTTTGTTATTTGTTTACTAAGTTACCATTTTACGATTCAATAAAACAACACGCGTTTCCAAAAGGTCGTTTCAATTCTATATATAGTATCTGGTATCAAACCACATCTCTATATTTGGTGACCCCGACGTGATTTAAGGATTATTTTAAAAAATATTCTCCGCATGAAGGGTTTTTTAACTACCACAATCGTTCCAAATTTTTGATTACCTCTACAATGTGGGTCCCAATTTTGTTTCGAACATGTCATTGTGAAAGTTTTCCCTTCAACTTGCGCTTTTTCTTTGGAGAGGGGGGGGGCAAATGTGGTGCGCGTGCACTACATTTATCGGGTTGTTTTGTTTGGATTGGTATGTTTTTGTTATTTGTTTACTGAGTTACCATTTTACGATTCAATAAAACAATACGTATTTCCAAAAGCTCGTTTCAATTCTAATATATAGTATCTGGTATCAATCCAGATCTCTATAGTACCTTAGTAGTTTGATCTACCACTACAATTTGTAAATCTAGTTTAATTCAGCCACGTGACGATAGGTAAGCAAACCTGAACTATCTAATGTCTTGTAGTACTTACTTGACGCAATAAATTACTGAGTACTTTAATCTAACTTATAATTTGTAATACGAATTTCCCAATGGCTCGTACTACTACCACACCGAACAAAAGACTTAGTGCTTTTACGTAATGTAATTTAGCCCAATTCAGACTAAATATAAGGAAAGGAATGTGAGCTCTACAAGGGCTTGTAGTACGTACGTTAACCTAAGAAACTTCTAGCCTGCAAATGTCATTTAAAAGAACCCCAGGACAATTATCTTAGTTTACCGGAGCTAACCTGTTAATTATAGTAATTATCTAACCCAACAAACGAACTAATGTAAATACTCTCTGTCTATCTAAGCTTAACCAACTTACAGATAACGGCAGACAGACAAATCTAAGTTACCTAGTAACACGTTGGTTCTTACCTAGCTCAATAAACGACGAACCCAATAATCAGCAGTCCATGGATCTTCTTCTTCTTCGAGTGCTTTATCTCTTGCGAGACATAGCGACCTTCTCTCCTGTGCCTGTGTTGCGCGTTTAAACTGAAACAGCCATACAGAATCTGCGGCTTAACGTGGGGTACGAACCACGGAAAGTCTAAACACTTCTGCTCCAGAGATGAGTTACTAGGCAGAATACCTCGCTGGTTTGCCAAAATCCGATGATCTCCGGTACTGAAAATTGAACCCAGGACCTTCGGCGTAGCAATCATGGATATAACAAACTAAAAACTGATTACAAATCTTCTTACTTCCAACTTAGCCCAACAAACGGCTAAATAATGTGTAAGCTGTCAACGACGCTTGCCGCAAACCTGAGTTGCCCAATTCTTCCTGAATCGCACTCATCCAACGAGCCGCCCTAACACAATAGACGTAGGTAGGCTAACGTATGGTCTTCAGAACTATTTCAAACACTAGCATAATCTAACCTGGTAAATGCATTAAAAAGATTAGGCGACGTATCTATGTAGAACTAACAAAACCTAACTTCTATACGATTGCCTAATTTATAACGCTAACTTCAGATATACTAACCCAATTACATGGAGAATAAAAACTATTTAGTTCCTGAATGTTAACTATTGCGGTCTAACCATGACCTAACCTGTATTGCGTAGATCAAATTTAAATGAGTTGCAGGATCACAATAGAATCTATTGTCGGAAGAATTCGAGGTATTCAATGTGTTTCGGAAAATGCGCAACCCAGAAGACTTGTCAATGATAATACTTAACTTATGATCTGCAGATCTATCTTGCCCAACTACCCTGCAAGAACTCGAACTTAAATTGATAACTCTCATATCTGAGCAACTCAGTCTCAGGAACATTTTATTAAAGGCGGGTGATCCTAGTAGCTTGACATAACAGTTGACCGACAAATTAAATTTAATACAGAGAGATTGAATCCTGCAATATAATAGAATACGACGCTGGTTGCATAGCGAAATGCTGCTGGCACCAATCAAACAGTTACCAAAATTTGGCAACGTAGACTCAGGTCACTAATAAAATGGATATAGCTTGTTTAGTGATACAACAATAGTGACCGGCCATGCGTCAAAGGGCACGCCTCGATCCCAGTTACCACTACGATGGTAGTCGCACTAGTCAAAGTTTTAATTTTCTGGGGGGAACTCAAAAATAGAAACACTACTGTAAAGCGAATTCATCGAGATTTCAAATGGTATGATGTTTAATAACAGTTACCTACCATTTAAAATTTTCAGGGTGAACATCAATCCAATTTTGGGGTTAAAGATACCTAAATTCCGTAACCATATTATATTGTTACGAACCCAATATCCAAAATACTAAATTAAATTATTATTGCTTCATAGCTGTTGTAATGTGATTTCAGTTACTTGCATACACATTTTTATGTCGTGGCGTCCCGGCACCTCCACCATATGTTACGCCTATGGGCTGTATGGGATGTTCCTGAAAATAATCCAGAGAAGAATCTACGGACGATGGGAAGAACAAATGTCGAACACACAATTCGGCTTCAGAAATGCAGTAGGTACCAGAGAAGCTCTATTCTTCATACAAGTATTGATACAAAGATGCCGAGACGTCAATCAGGAAGTATTCCTATATTTTATAGACTATCAGAAGGCCTTCGACATAGTGAAACATGACAAGATGATCGAAATTCTAAAGCGGATTGGACTAGATGACAAGGACATCAGGATTATAAGAAACTTATATTGGAACCAGTCCGCCGACATAATGATAGAGGAAGAAAAATCAGAATCAATCTCAATTCAAAGAGGAGTGCGTCAGGGTTGCGTCCTATCACCAACCCTTTCTAACTTATACTCGGAAGTGATCTTTAATGAAGTATTAGAAGGAGGTAATGACGGAATATTGGTTAATCGGAAACGCATAAATAACATCCGTTAT
>JABXWE010005979.1:0-59908 GCA_014611495.1 Limonius californicus | reverse complement strand
TACAGACACAGTTTCTTTTTTTGTGAAAATAATTTCTCCCTCGTTTTTAAAGTCTTGTGAAAATAAAGAGCTTTCAAGCTACAAACTTATATTTCGTAAAATATTAAATTTTTTTCTACATTCTTTATTAGATTTAACAGATAGGTATTTTAAAAAATGTGTCTTTATTATATACTTAAACAATAACGAGGTAATTTTAATAAATACACAGTTTATCTAAGTAAAAGGCTCAACTACGCTTATATCATTTCCACAGAAATAGGCATCTATTTCCAAATTTATTTTCTAACATCTTACTCCCTATCCGAATTACAATAAATAAATTCATATACAGATTGTTATTTTTTGTTATCTCCGTCAGCGATAATAAATAATTACTGAAGGCAACATCTGGCGTAACCTTTGTTTCACAGAAAACGCACTAACTTGTATAAATTAGCATATAACCGGGTATTTTAGAGGCGTTTTCTATTAGTATTTAACCATCAGTTGTAGGCACACCTTTCCTTGGGCATCACCTTAATTTTTCCACTTATAAGCGGCGAACGTGTTATTTCAGAAAATTGAATGTTTAATATATTCGGGTTGGGTATATGGCTAATGTCAAAAATTTAAAGAGCGAGATGCGGTGGGTGGACTAGTTGTGGGTGAGCTACTATTAGAATTTATAATAGGCTATAATTTTAGCAAAACTGTTATGATAAATTTCGAAATTAGTGCCGCGGGGATTCGAATTTTTATAACCCTCGGATGGTCCAAATAAAAGCAATAATAGATCCCCTGACCCATTTCTCCATTCGAGTAACTTCTTCTCGAAACAACAAATTTTCATTTCAATGTTAATTGAGGCATTCACTGAAATAATACATTATTTGAAGAAAAACAAGACGCCTGGAATAGATCAGGTACAAGTGGAATTACTACAAGCTGCTTCAACAACCTTCATAGAAATAGTATGTAAAACGATAGAAGACATCTGGATAAGTAACGAAGTACCAGCGGAATGGATCACAACCATGCAAATCCCCTTACCAAAAGTAAGAAACACTACTACAGGAAAATCAGCCTTTGCAGTGTAGGCTACAAAATCTACGCAAAATACCTGTTGAGAGTACTGGATGAGACAACCCCAACAGATCGGTGAAAGACCATATATATGTAACAAGACGCATATTGGATGAAAGATGAAGAGGGGGAGGAAAAACGGTACTGGTAGCCCTTGACCTAACAAGAGCATTCGACACCATACAGCACTCGTCACCGTTGAAAGCCCTGAAAGACTTAGGAACACCGCACTATCTCATCAATCGGGTAATTACAGCCTGTCTACAGGAAAACACGATGCTGCAATGGTTTGAGCAAAGAACAACAGACGACACCATCACCAATCGAAGAAAATCTTAACCTGCCTAAGATTCTGGCCTATGCGGGTGACGTAATAATTATAGCGGAAGAGGAGGAAGACGCGAGGAGACTTTTGGACATGCTCATAGCAAGGCTAATCGAGGCAGGATTGGAAATAAACATCAGCAAATACGAAATGATAGGTAAGAGCCCCAGACAAAAAAAGAATTGGAGGAGCAGCCGAAATCATCCTGAAAATAGGGAGCCGGGAACTAAAACAAACACGCAAACTCAAGTACCTAGGCGTTTATCTCCCAGATTCATTAGCAAGACCGGAGACAGTAAGCCAAAGAATAACCAAAGCATACCAAGCCACACATATGATTCTTCCTCTCCTACAACATAAACTACCAAACGGAATAAAGAAGAAAATATACAATTTCATCATAGCCACAACTGCTTTATACGGATTGAAAACCACCGCAATCACGAAAGCCAACAGAATGGCACTTCGAAGTATGAAACAGAAAATACTCAAACTATTTCAACTAACCACGGGGGAAGAAAACACTTCGACGGCACAAGGAATTCTACAAGGGAAAACAATAACTAAACGGCTCACTACATCAAGAATTAAATACTGGGCACATATTCTAAGAAGGCCTGCCAACCATCCTCTACAGCAAGCTTATGCCATGCAAACGGAAGAAAAGAAGATCGGAAGACCATGCTACAGGTGGCATCCAAAACACCGGCATACATAAATAGACATGGGAGGACTGGGCACGAAGAAAAGAGGATATCCGAAGAGAGGTAAGAAGAGTATACGCACTGATGGAAGAATCCGATCAAAGAATCGACTGAAGAAGAACAGGATAACGAAGGAGAAGAAGTAATAAGAGGATGAGGAAGGGGAAAACAAAGGAGAAGGAACGAAACAAGTACCAGTGGGAAAGAAAACGATGGAATCCTAGCCGACAACTGCATAGGGAAAGACCGGAAAAGAAGGAAGAAGAAACGAGAGTCGACATTAAAATAAAGTGGAAAAATCCGATTTGGGGTTAATATTAAGTTATTAGTTATTAGTAAACTAAGATAGGTGGAATCTGTTACATTAGAACAGTAGACAGATAAGAGATACGAACAATGTGAAACTTTGATACCAAAGTTTATTAGGGTCAAATGCATGATCGCATAACGGCCCCGGTTACGTACTCAAAATCCCATTGATGCGCAGCTTATTAACTACCCGGTGTTGCAACAGCGGTACCCCACCCTATCCCATAAATTCCTTCCCACCTACAGCATCGGGTGTGCCTGGCGTAATCCAGGAGTGACCGTCGAGTCAGCTCCATGTCCATTTTTGCTTTATTTCATCCCCTCCTCTGTTTACTCTTTAGGGCGTCGAGGTTTTGTTTCTACCCACTGTAAAACTTGATCTATTGTTTTCTGTTACTTGGCATCTCTTGCATCTGCACCAAGGTCTTCCGCCTCACTTGTAAAGCTTCGGTGTTTGTGTCATTCCGTTCCAGTGCTTCCTCGATCTTCCTCTTGGCCTCTTTCCGCTTGTTCTTGTCTTCCGTATCTGTCTTTGTTTGCCTATTCTGAACAAATGCCCAAATTTTCTTGTGTACTGTTGTTGCATTTAATCTGATTTCCTCATTTCCTCTTCTTGTCACTCCCTCCACTCTTGCTAAATACTTAATATCAGCCGCTTATATTCTAGGTTTATGTCTCTCATTAATCACCTACGTTTCACTCCCAGGTGATATTATTGTAATTTATACTGTTGTAAAGATTGTAAACTTTGTTCTCTTGAATATTTCCTTCTTGTTTACGAATCTGTTTCTAATTGCGCTGTACATTCTTGCTGCTGCTGCAAAACTGTTGTTTATATCTTTGTCAAATTTACATTCGCTGTCTGTTCCTGTCTTCCTGATCCCAAATATTTGAACTCATGTAGCTGTTCTAATTTAACTAATCCAGTCATATATTTACAATTTTCAGCTTTTGTTGTTATTGCCATTACTTCTGTTTTTATTTTATTGATCTTTAAGTTTCTTTTAGCTGTCGCTGCTTGTCACCTTGTCAGATTCTCTTCTAAAGCCTTTTCCGTACAGTGAATATTGCTATGACATCATCACAAGCGCTCTCACTAATTTTGTTATGGTTCGTGTTTCTGTGCCCTATACATAGTCCTTTAGCTTCTTCCTTTATCTCTGTAATTGCGTCGTCCATCAGCAATATAAATAAGAATGGGCTTAATATTCCTCCCTGCCTTACCCCGTAGTCACTCTTGAACGCTTCTGATTCCGGATTATGAGTGCTTAAGGTAATTTCTAGTATTTACATACATTGATTTTATTGCTTCTAGAAAGTCTTTGTCTATTCCATTATCTTCCAAAGTCCTCTTCCTTCCTGTCTATACTGTCGAACGCTTTTTCAAGAGCCAAGAAACGCACATATCCGTCTCTGTTATAGTGCAGTACCTTTTCTATTATCTTCCTATTTATAAATACATATATGTCTTGAGTACTGTGTACTGGTTTGAAATCTGCTTCCAGTTGCTTTTCTATCTTTTTTCTTAAGATCCCTTCAGTACCCTCTCATATACCTGAGCCCCTATAATTTTGGCAGTCGCTGTTGTCGCCCTTCTTGTGAATTTGTACTACCATTACCACTTTATTAATCTTTGGGTATTGAAGTTTTTAACCAGGCCTTTCTGCGTATTTTCAACATTAGTTCTTCACTTGCTTTCCCCATGATCTTTATTCCTTCCGGTGATATTTCATCGTGTCCTGCTCTTTTCCTTAGCTTTATTTTGTTTATCGCTTTTTAATCTCTTCTTCCGTTATACTCCCTCCTTCTTCAAATTCTTCTTTTTTGTGAATTCCTTGCTTATTTTTGCACTCTTCTTCCTTCTTATCTCTTTAGGTATCTTCCGTATTTTCGGGTTTGTCCACTCCCAGCAATTCTTCGTAGTGTTCCTTCCACCGCTTTGTTATATCCTCGTATCCCCTTGTTTTTTCTTAATCTTATTGCTTCTGACTTTTTCTTGATTGCCCTTTCTTAATTTTTTTGGGACTCTTAAGAATAACCTTTGGTTGCTAGTCGATTCCATTCTATTGCCAAATTCTTCCCATGTTTTGCTTTCAACTGTTCTGTATTGTTCCTTGTATCTTTGATAAGCTTTGCTTTGTTGGTTCTCATCTAAAGGTATCTTTTCCACATCTTCTTTTTCTTTGTCACTTCTTCCCTTATATCTTGAGCTCACTATTTTGTTTCCTTTCTATCTTCTTTTTAACTGCCCTCCCCAGACTTCCCTTGCCGCTGTTTTTAATTATTTCTTCAGATTTTTGCCATATCTGCTCAACATCTGTTTCTTCCTCTTTTACTTCGCTTTCGTGTTCTCTTTGAATGATTTTTTTTAATTCATTTTTTGTATTTTCTTCTTTAAGTTTACATGTCCTACTTCTCTGCTTTATTTTCCCCTTCTGTTCTTTCTCTTGGTACTCTCCTCCTTCGCATTTTCTTTCTGGCTTCCTTTTATTTCTACGACAACAAACATGTTATTGCAGAAAATTGATTGTTAAATATACTCTGGTTGGTTATATAGCTAATGTCAATAAATGAAAGAACGAGATGCGTGGGTGGACGAGTACTGGGTGAGCTATTATTACAATGTATATAATGCTATAATTTTAGCAAAACGTTTATGATAAATTTCGAAATTAATGCCGTGGGGATTCGGATTTTTATATCCCCGAGAGAAGTCCAAATAAAAGCAGTAATAGATCCCGTGACCTATTTCTGCATTCGAGTAGCGTCTTCTTCAAACAACAAATTTTTATTTCGATCTTAATTGAGTCATTATATTTTTTAATTGTTTCTAAAATGAAGGAACTGTTTAACAACGACCAAGCCCTATGTAATTGATGGTATTCTATTTTGAAAACCTGAACTCCTCGACTTTACTTAACAATAAACTCAACTCACGTAGCCGCTTTTATTAATTTAACATTTCCAAAAGCCTAATAATCATAATATGATATTAAATAGAATAAAACGACTTTAAAGGATTAAGTTAGACATTGTTATTGCCATTTGTTGTAAAAATTGATAAATTGCGGTAGTTTCTCCACGCTCAAGTCGATTAAAGGAATAATTCAACCTTAGAATTTTTATTCAACAATTATTAATACACTCACCGGCATAGAAATCCGCCCACCCCGGTTTTTCTCAATAATATCTAGTTATCAACTAATATCATTAGGTACATTATTGAAAATGGTATCTATTTTACTAGCAGGCATAGTTATTGATAATAACGATCACATTTGTTAGAAAAGAATTGCCAAAACAAACATTTAAAACAAATTCTGTTGATATCATTTATGTTCTAAATTTGAGCTGCGTAAAGTTTTGTGTTTATTCTTGTGTTCTTTTTAAATCGCTGTGAATTTTTTTGTTACTTTCTGTTGAATTCCTTTATTGCTAGTGTTTTTGGTTTATAGTGCTTTCAAATTATGCATTGACCAGTAGAAACTGTTGCTAAAGCAGTTGCATTACTTGAAGACGGACGCAGTCAACGTTATGTCTCTAATCTGCTAGGTATTCCTCGTTCAACGCTAAAAGATGTTCATAGAAGATTTAGAGAAACCGGTAGCTATGGTCGCAGGCCGGGAACAGGAGCTAAACGTAAGACATCCGCTCGTGACGATCGTTTTATCATTTCGTCTACGTTAAGAAATCGACATACTACTGCAGTGAAGACTCGAAATGCCCTTCAGCGTGTAAGAAACGTCAATATTTCTGAAAGAACAGTTAGACGGAGTCTCAACGAAGCAAATTTGTGTGCAAAAAGACCAGCACGAGGTCCAAGATTGCTACGGCAACATCGAGTAGCACGTTTGGCGTTCGGGCATAATCATCAAACTGGAGAATCGAACAGTGGACGACCGTTATCTTTTCTGACGAGTCCAGAGTTAATCTTCGTGGGTCAGATGGTCGCGAACGAGTATGGAGAAGAAGGGGAGAAAGATTTGCTCCTTGTACTTTTTCGGAAAGGGTACGATTTGAAGGAGGTTCAATTATGGTGTGGGCAGGGATTTCTGCTGACGCACGAACGGAGCTTGTATGCATCGAAGGAGGTTCATTAACAGCACATAGGTATGTAGAAGAGATTCTATTACCTCATTTGATTCCTTATGCTCCTTTCATTAGCGAAGATGTTTTGTTTATACATGATATTGCCCGACCACATTCTGCAAGAATCGTAACTGCATTCTTAAATGAAGTTTAGATTCCTGTTATTGATTGGCCGGCAAATAGTCCGGACTTAAATCCTATAGAACATGTTTGGGACATGTTAAAACGACGCCTCAGAGCCAGACCTGTTGCTCCAAATAACCTCAACGAACTCCGAATTGCTTTACTCGAAGAGTAGGATCAAATCCCGCAAGAAGATATTCGGGGGTTGATCTACAAAATGAATCGCCGAATGTCGGCAGTGATTCGCGCACGAGGAAGCAATACGCGATATTAGAACTTTACATTCTGGTTGTTTTTGTCGTTTTGTTAAGTTTTTTAAAGTTAAAATAAAGTATGTGTTTTGTTGTTATCTTTATTTTGTCATCTCTATGTAACACCAAAGAATAAATTAAGTAGAAGTGTGACTAATAATGCAGTAAAAATAACGTACTCGGTACTAAATTCACTTTAGTTAGCATTTTTTCAAATTTCAATTAGAAAATACTATAAAAATGGGGTGGGCGGATTTCTATGCCGGTGAGTGTATTTACGAGCAGTCTGATGCTTCGAAAATTAAATTATGCAAATTGGTTTGTCAGGACACGTCGCAGAAAAATTGTGATAAGAGAGGGAGCGAACAAAGGCACAAGTCAACAAATGAATACGCATTTTAAAAATTCAAATTTGCATTAAATTATAATTTCAGGGGATTAGGGATTAACTTTGTATACCCAAAAACATATTAAAATACGTAGATATTTTTCGCTTAATTCAAATTTATGCTTGAAAAATATTAAATAACAGAAATCCCAGAACTAAACAAAATTTAAGTCTAATATGAAAGAATATTTAAATAACCTGCAAATGTAAGCAACAGGAAATCAGCTCAGGCATAAACATAATATAGAGAATACAAGGGAACAGAATGCAAATATTTGACAATTCATATGAGATGGATGTTTGTCGATTTTATTCCAGAGGCCGGAGATACTGAAGTTTTAAAATTGATATTCAAATTTGAAGCGACCAAGTGAGGTACAGCAAAGAAACATCAAACAAAATAGGGATATAGGAACGCAAGGGAAGAATCGTCAAACTAAAATATTTAAAATGAAGTGAGTGGCGGAAGTGAAAAAGAACAAACTGGAAATACGGAAATGGAATGGAAGCAGATGGCGAAAGGAATGACGGATGACTAAAAAATGAAAATAAAGTAGAGATTGGTAGGCGAGAGGGAATGTGTAGAAAAGATTTAAAATAGCGGAAGCATCTACAACAGAAAGAAATGGTGAACGATATAGGAAAGGGCAAAAGCTGTAAAACAATTTAAGAAAACAGCTTGGTAATAAATAGCATGTGAAGGTATAGTCACCATAAAGAATATAGCAAATTATAATGAAAAGTAGGAAAGTAAGGCATGTAGAAATCGAACCGTAATTGCAATAATGATCAGAGTAAAGAAAAAAAACACAATAAAGGATATAATCAAAGTATAAAGAAACAATATCTAAATACTAGAAAATAAATACAGAAAATTTTAAAGCACGAACATATGCGGAGCGAAGAAGAAAAATCTGAAAACAAGGAGATACTACGAGGGATGTGAAGGATAATATAGTAAAATTACAATGACGAAGATGAAGAAGCATCGCATGTGAAAAAAGTCACAAAAAACGGTGCCAAGGGGAATATCAGTGATAATGTAAAAGCAGTGTAAGAAACAAGATATGGATAAAAGAAGGAAAAGAAGAAAGTAAAAGATGAAATTAGGAAAATACAGGATCAGACAGCCAACGTTGCATTATTGTACAAGGAACTCCTTCTATCTAATAATCCTCTTTAATTGCATCTGCTATATGTTTTCGTTAATCACCCCTTGCTATTAGTTTGACCATTCGACTACTAACTGGTAACAGAGACAGTCTCCTAATGGTTCGTGATTGGGAACCAAACCGCCTAACCCGAGACCTTACAAAGGATAAATTAATGAAATTGTAAGAAGCCATGATGGAAATGACTAAAAGCAAAGTAGAAATGTATACAGAACCGGACTATACAAATATATAATGAAGAATATTAACTAAAACGTAGCAGGTTGAGAAAGATTGGAATAAGGTGTAGAACGCAAAGAATGGCGTCAGAAGAAGAATGCAATTATAAAGAAAACGAACGCAGTTAGAGAAAAATAATAATAATACAAGAAAGAGAAATACGTATAAACAAATTGAAAAAAGAAGAGAAAGTTGAAAAAGATATGACGAGTAAGTTCGAGAAATAGCGTAAAAACGCAATCCGAACGTAAAAGTAGAAGTAGAGAATAACTAATAAGGAAGACAGGGTAGAAAATCATTGGACTAAAATACCGGGAACAGTAGCAATGGAATTAGGCAAGAAATAACTGCAAGGGGCGAAAATTATAGAGACGACATTAAGCGTAAGGCGGGAAGAGTTAAGTAGTAATGAGAAGAAAGGGGTTGAAAATAGAAATAAAGGGCAAACACTAAGCAGAATAAGGTAGAACAAACATTCGAAGAGAATACAGTGAAGATATCAAGCAAAGAGGAAAAAAAGTAAGTTAAAACTACAAGATTGACAGCCGGAATAAACAAGAAAAATTAAAAAAAAATTAGGAGGAGAAAAACGTACAGTTTAGTGTTTAATAAAAGAAAGATGAAAGTTGATTATGTTATTATGCTTTGAATTGTAATTGCTTTTATGCATCAAATTTACTAAAACCCTTTAAAGAGGAAAATACGAAAGAAGTTTTCAAAATGATAAACAAGGTACCACGAACAGTGTACGGGAATAAGCTTGAGAATGAAATACTAATAACACAACAAGCAGGAAACAGAAAGAAAACAATAAAAAATTAGAATAAAATAAAGGAAGCATAGAGAAGCATCGAAGAAGTGAAAATAGGAAGTGCAAAAAAGTAGAGAATGGATTAGGAGGAACACAGAATAAGAAATAGGATTAAAGTAATGAGAACGTAAAGAATGGAGTCAGGCAAAAACAACCAAAAAGTGATAAAAAATAGAGAAGTTGGCCAGCAGGATGTAGAAATAGTTAAGTGTTGATTAGAGGAAGAGGATAATAGATATAAATAAAGGGAAAAAAATGCGCAGATTTAGGTAGAATTCATAAATAATACTTGCGAAAGGAATACGTTGAAGACAATAAGGAACAAAGCAATACGTAGAATATGAACTAAGATGCAGAAGAAGAACGTACAAATAAGGTGGAGACAGTAAAAAAATTTGTTAGAAAGAAAAGAAAAGAAAGCAATATATTATATTACATTTCGTATGGCAAATGAAAGTTTTATATTGAGTTCGAGAAGAAACGAAGATGAAAACATAGTAAGCAAAAACTTTAGTAAAATTTATAAAATAAGTACCATCATCGAAACTTTTATAGTAAATAGAAAATTACAAACAAAACGTGTGTTGAATAACAATCGGTCTGAAGATCCTGCTCGTCCAAATGTTTTAATTATTGTTTTGATGTTGTTTTTTTTAATGGTAACTCCGCCGTCCCAAGCCAGGATGAGAAAGGAGGACGGGGAGGAGAACACCTAGTAAAAAAAATCCTCAGCTGACCAGGCTGTCAGTACTTAGAAAGGCTGCTTTTACCAGGGGTTACAGGGAGCATAAAACCGTCCGTCGAAGCGGAAGAGGAATAAATTCCCAACGGTCAGATTGGCGAAAATATCCAAAATTTGCTGCCTTGCAATAATGGTGTTGGATACTAAACTCCTACAGAAAATCAGGTACGTTGAGACACCTAAGAAATGTGGCAGCCCCACCACTGATCTCACCTAGCTACAGAGAGACTGAAAGAACTGAAGAAGAAGTGAGTGAACATCGCAATCATAAGTAGAACAAAAAAAATGTTAAGGTACAAAAGAATTAGACGACTACACAGTGGTGTACAACGGAGTAGAGCAAAACAGAAGAGCCTGCTGCGGAGTAGCGACACTAATAGATAATAAATGGAAAACCAAAAGAGAAAGCTATTCTTACATAGATGAAAGGATCCTAACGGCAAGGTTAAAAATCGATAGAGGACACCTCACAATAATCGGTACTTACGCGCCAAAAGATGGCAGAAGAGAAGAAACACAGATATTTTATGAAAAATTACAAAAACAAGTCAACTAATTCACTAAAAGCTATCATTTTATTATAAGTGGCGACCTAAATGCAAGAGTACGGAACTTGCATATACCTATAGTAGTAGGAACATTTGGAGAAGAACGTGTAAACAGTAACGAACATGAACTAGGACAATCCGCCACCTTCAATCAGCTCAAAATAACTACCGCTTTCTTTAGAACAAATTATGTACACAAATACAACAGGTTACAGATCGATAATAGACTATGTAATAGTTAATCACAGGTTGAACTCATTAGTACAAGATGTAAGAGTCTACAGAGGAAGTAACATTTGATACTAATCTCAATAATAGCCATGCTAACAAAATGGAAAAATTTTAAAAGAATGAAACATACAGTAGAAAAGGTTTTTAAAGTCTACTTACTACATGACGAGAATATAAAACATATTTAGCAAAATAGACTTCAACAATACCTAGTAACAACCCCAACAAACGACGATATAAATGAAGAGTGGGAATATATAAAGAACTATATAAGACAAGCAGCATATGAAGCTTTAGGAAAAAGAAAATAATAAGAAGCAAAAGAGGCATGAGGACATGGAATGAAGAGATAGAAGAAGCTATAAGAGAAAATCAGAAGGCATTCATTGAAAGCCTACAGAAAAATACAGAAGAGTCTAAAGAAACATACTAAGGAAAACGCAATCATGCTATGGGTATAGTGAGGAAAGCCCGCCAAGAATCCTGGGATAAACTAATCGGTAATATAGAAAGTGATATACATGGAAGGCAAGATATAGCCTACAAGATAATGAAACACCTAAACAAATCAGAAAAGGACATAGCTCAAATGAACATCATACAGGAACAACAATGGGATGAACACTACAGGGAGTTATGGTATGACGGAAAGGAGCAAACAGAGATAATAAACAGAACATATGATAGAATTGAAACTTACGAAGGGGATCTGATCACTCTAGAAGAATTACAAGAAACACTAAAGCAAACCAAAAACAGAAAAGCAACAGGGCCGGATGGCATAAATACAGAACCAGTAAAGTACGCAGGTCCTTCTTTTAAACTGAGACTGTTACATTTACTAAATGAATGCTAGAAGAAAAATGAAATCCCGGAAGCTTGGAGAACAGCAGAGGTAATATCACTATTTAAAAAAGGATAACGAACTAAATGCCAAAATTATAGACGAATCACCCTCTTAAATACAGTGTACAAAATATATTCTAAAATAATCAATAATCACCTTCGGATAATCACAGATGTACTCTTATCTGAAGAACAAAATGGGTTCAGGAAAGGACGATCGTGCAGTGATAATGTAATGGTAATAAAACAAATGATAAAGAAACGACTTGAATTTAACTTCAAGACGCACATAGGGTTTATAGATTACGAGTAAAGAGAGAAAAATTATGGAATATACTACTGAAAAGAGGATATCCTGAACATCTAATCCGAACAGTTCAAAGTTTGTATGCAAAAACTCAAATAATAATAAATACAGGGTCAGAAAAGACGGAACCAATAACAATAAATCAAGGAGTCAGACAAAGGTGTAGCTTATCACCCACGACAATGGAGAGAAGAAGGAAATCCTGGCATAAGACTAAGTCCTCAGAATACATATATAAACACTCTGCTATTCGCAGATGACCAGATAATTGTTCAGAAAAATTAAGATGACCTTAAAGATCACTATACCGCTTAAACTAATTGCGTGAAGAATATAATTTTAAAATTTCAATTTTAAAGACAATGGAAAATTCCCAGTACGATCTAAAATAATACTTGATAATAAGAGCATAGAACAAGTATAACATTTTACTTATTTGAGACGTGACAAAGGTCCAAGTGGATGTGAAACATAATGCAAGAGTGTCAACAAGAGACACTCTCCATCTCAACTCGACTCTCACCTTCACGATGGGGGACCTTGATACGCTGAACAACCCTGACGGAGGTTGTGGTTAGAACCCCAGCGGAAAACAGGGTCAGCAAGCATAACAGAGAAAGGGGCTGCTGAGACCACTACACGATATGTGAAGAAAGAGTTCAGTAGCATGGATATCTCTAAGGATGGGGAGATGTCCTACGATCGGTGGCGGAAGAATGCAAGGATCAACGGCAGCGACCGCGGTCAGGGAAATCTAACTACCAAACACTCGCCAACACGCAATAGCAATCCCGACGTTTTAAAGCCTGTTATCCTCTCAATTAATCCATGTTAAATGTCGAATTCAACAACAAAAGTACCCCAGGTGGGTAGAGCTCGATGCTCAGAATCTCACACTGATTCGTCAGTCAGCCTCGTGGATTCTGGGGGAGGCACAAATTCGACAGTAAACGGAAATCAAAGCTTAACGTTTAAAACCAAAGATAAACAACATATGAAGAAAATCCTCATTTGTACATACAACATTCGTACGATGAGAACAGAAAATCATTTAGAAGAACTTGAAAAAGAGCTCGAGCAAATTAAATGGGATATTCTGGGAATCTGTGAAACCAGACAACAAGGAGAAAAATGCACTGTAAGAAAAACAGGACACGTTCTGTACCGAAACAGCAGCGAGACAAACCCCCAAAATGGAGGGGTGGCACTTCTTATCAACCAACACCTGCAACACCTGATTACAAAGATACACTCAATATCGAATAGAGTAATATACATTATCATAAAAATAACAGAAAGGTGTAACCTACAAATAATCTAAGCATACGCACCCACCAGCTCATCGAGCGATAAAGATATCGAACAATTTTATGAAGATGTTACGAAGCAAAACAGTTAGAAAAAGCTTATTATTCAATCATCATAGGAGACTTCAATGCGATGAGGGAAGGAAAAAGGACGTCAACATACATCATATTGGACATTTCGGTTTAGGCACGAGAAATGACAGAGGTGAAATGTTAGTAAACTATCTACGAAATGAAAACGTATACTGCATGAACACCTTCTTTATAAAACCAATACAGAGCAAATGGATATGGAAAAGTTGCGACAACAAGACGAAAAACGAAATCGATTATATAATAACAAACAAACCAAAAATAATCACAAATGAATCAACCCTAAATAAATTTCATACTGGGAACGACCATAGACTTGTAAGAGCTACCATCCTGATTAGCACAAAGACAGAGAGGAAAAGCTAATATCAAAGACTAGTAGACACCTAATAACTGAGCAAATAACCAAAAACAAGGAAGAATACCAGGTAGATCTCCGAAAGAGATTAGAACCGCTGCAAACTCTCAAAAACGCAGAACTAAATCAAATGTCCGAAAAATCACTAAATCTATCCTAGTAGCCACAAAAAACATCTGAAGTAAAAAATAAAAGCGAAACAGGATATGCGAAAACACAATTCAACTTAAGGACAAGATACCTAAGTGATCTACTGTTCGCAGACGACATAGTCCTCATCAGCACAGACATAAATTAACTCGAAACCATGTTAAAAGATCTAAATAAAGTATCAAAAAGCGTGGGAATGAAGACAAACTCAAGTAAGACGAAAATAATGAATCCAAGCCAAGTTCACATTGATATAGATAACCATACCATCGAAAACGTACAAGAATATGTATATCTGGGACATCTCATTAATCTAGGAAAAGAAAATCAATCAGCCGAGATAAACAGAAAAATGGGTTTGAGCTGGGCTGCTTTTGGGAAACTAGGATATATTGTTAAAAACCCAGACATTCCTAACAACCTAAAACGGAAGGTATACGAAATATGCATCTTCCCTGTCACCACATACGGCCTAGAAACAATAACGCTCACAGTAAAAAGTGCAAGTAGGTTAAGAACTACCCAAAGGTCAATGGAAAGGGCCATGCTTGGTCTCACACTAAGAGACAGGGTAAGAAACAACGAAATCTGTAGAAAAACAAAGGCCCTTCGTATTACACGTCGCATATAAAAATTAAAATGGAACTGGGTGGGACACGTTGCGCGGCAAGATCCAACTATATGGACATATAAAATTACAAACTGGCGCCCAAAAACATCCAAACGAAGTATAGGAAGGCCACAAAATAGATGGCTAGGCGACATTAAGAAGAAGCAGGAAGAGACTGGTTCCGGAAGGCAAAGGACAGAGAAACATGGAAATCACTGAGAGAGGCCTACATTCAGGAGTGGATGAGCACAGGCTGAAGAAGAAGGGATGTGACATAAGTTACGAGTATGACAACGACGTAAACAAAAAATTACGTAAATATCAGATTATGTGTGGAACAATACACAAAACATTAGGCAACATAACTAGAAAAGATACAAAACAAAAATTCTATAAAGTAATGGCAACACCTGTTCTAATGTATGGGAGTGAGACATGGACGCTATCTCAAAGAGATAAAAGCAGAATACAGTCGTCTGAGATGAAGTTCTTAAGAAGAATGAAACGATGGAAAATACAAGACCAAATACGTAACGAAGACATAAGGACAGAATTAAACATGTACTCGATAAATGAAAGAATTAAAGAAAATAAAGAGAAGTCAATACAACATATACTGCTGTGTAAAGCCCCCTACGTTGTGGGCCAAAAATGTATGCTGTGATATATGAAGGTAAAAAGAAAAGCCCCCTATGCGTTGGGTTGCACAAAATTAATGTTGTGATGCCACCAAATAAAACAATGTACACCTTTATAATTATGTTTCTAAACACGTTAATAAACAATGTATTAGAATGTACCTTTTACACAACACAAATATAAATCGAGACTCTTTAAAATAAAATAGCATGAATTTAGAAAAGAAATGAAATACAAATTCAACACATAAATCTCAGGGTTTATTAAATTAACGGTTGTAATAAAATGGGGTTGCAAACTTTCAATCGTTCTGATGGAAACAAACGGAAAACAGCAAAATAATTTATTATTAAAGTTGAAATTTTGATTTATAACAGCATAATTTAAATTTTGAATACACAAGAAAACCTTTGCAAATACTTTCTGAAAATAAGCAGTAATTTAGAACAAATACAAATCTAAAATTAACTACCTCAAAACTTTTTTTTTAAACGACTGACTAACCTTATTTTCTTAGGTGAGATATCTTCATAAGCGCGTGCGTAGATCTTGTTGCCCTTGAACCTCGTATTTCTTTCACTACTATCTTGTTCCCAACTCGTTGTTCGAAATTCTGGTAAATTCTGTGTCTGTTGTCTTCAATTTGGCTTTCTAAAAATCACTGGATCACACAAGTTGCACAGCTTCCAGGTAATTAATTGGCTTTTACCTTTTGTAATATTTATGTCGAAGTATTCCATATAATTATAGCACTGTTCATTGTAGGTTACGCAAGTAAACATCCAATTCTTTAAGTCGTAGATGCCTGGTTTAACGTGGAAAATAATATATTTTAAAATCGAAGCACTTTAATGGTTATTCAAATTAGTCGTAGCACTGGATGTCTCAAAAACTATTTGGTAAGTGAAAACACTTTTCAAACTTTTATAGTCGCAGATCAGATAATCTTTAATTTTCCTTCTTCGTTGATTAAAAAAAAATGTATAGCACTTATAATTGTTGTTGATTATTAATACGTAGCACTGGTAATTGTTAATAATAATTATTCGCAGCACCGGTGAGTAAAGCACTTTTAACTTTTAAATAATTTATTTAACTTTGACAGGTAAACAAACACATAACCTCAAATACAGATTTTCAGATATAAAACCAAATACGGTTCAGCGTTAAAAATTTTCAAGTGACGGAATAAAAAATAGCAAGTGATAGTAGCAAGTGACGCTCCTCGTCGGAAAATTTCCTTTTATACCTTTTAAAAAAAAAAACTATCGTTATTATGGAAACACAACAAATCTACATAAATTTCGACAAAATCTAATCAAACTGGAAATGTCATCAGAAAATTTTGACCAATGAAGATCGAGCTTGATTATTATTCAAAATTGACATAAAAACTCAATCTCTAAATATCTTTTTAATGCATCATGTTACGGAAAAACCAAAAATATATTCGAAATCTACAAGTAAAGACGCAAATTTTGACACCAAACACGACACCCTAAAAAGTTATCTACCCGACAAAATTAAACACAAACAAATAAATTACATTAAACAAATAATTAAACATTAATATACAACTCAAACACACTTAACCTATTCTACACACATCTTAACATTGTTTATAAAACATTTTATCCAGATTAAAATACATAAACAGGTGAAAATTAGATAAATTTGAAACTTTCAAGGTCAAAGAACAAAGATACATAAATAAATTGATAAATACAACGTTTTTTCTAACAAATCATATACCAAAAGATGCCCTGTCTTATTACTCAACTGCATTTAACACAAAAATTCCCTTAGGAATACAATTCAAATCACAATTTACAGAAGCATAGTCAAAATTGTCAAAATTATCTTAAGGCATAAATATTTAAACAAATACAACATTGTTGCTATGGGAAACACGATGAAAATCAACTAAATCACCTGTAGTAACTTTATACATAGTCAAATAGCTGTTTTTAAACATAAATAATAAGTATTTCAAACAATTTCTATCTTTGTCGAAGAAAATCAAGTTTTTTGCAAATAAACAATTAAATACATCTTTATTGCTAATGAAAATACGATGCAAAGTTGCCTCTTATGCCAATACAAAAGCATTCAATACAATATAAGACCAAACAACCACATAAGTGTACTAAAAGTCACAAAATTAATCTGAACTGTCAAATCCTAAACACAAATCCTAATATTCTTTTAAATTACAGCTTAAAATTCAAGAAAAATCGTTGCAAGGCTTATTAACAACGTCAAAAAGAAAATCCAAAGCTAATATTCCAAAGGATGAACCAAAAAACCTGCAATTTCCACATTATTACTTCCCGAAGGTACATCGGAAAGAACAACGAATGACCTCGTTTGAAATCTGTGTGTGTAAATTTTCATACAGGAAAGCTACACATAGCTTCAATGCTTTATACTTAGTTAGAATTTAGTTATTTTATTGGGTGTAACACAGCAATATATATAATGAATGATAATAGAACTCCCAAACATATCCTGGAATACAACCTAAGAGAAAGAAGAGATGTTGGTAGACCATGGAAAAAAAGGCGACAATAAAATTGTGACGGAACAGGCAATGAAATGCCTACGCCGTGAAGAGAAGAAGAAGTTTTTATGGTGGGTCGTGTTTTCGTTATTTAGACTTGAAATAAATTAAAATGCGTAAAGGATTGTGAAACGACATTAATAAACAGACATTAGATAATATGCAGAGCTGAAGGAATGCCACAAACAACAAAAAAATGTATGTGTTTCCTAAATTGAAGTTCTAAGGAAACGCTCATTGTTCGTTCTCGGTATTCCGATCATAGAAACATTTTTCCCTCATCCTCTTACTTCCGTAAGTAAACTAATATGCATAAAAATTGCGTGTTGGTCGAACCCCTGCTCCCAGAAATACGAAAAAGGCTTTCCATGTAATTTCAATACCTGTTACGTACTTAAAAGTAAGTACCTACAATAAAGTGTCTAGAAATCGTGTATTTGCGTGTATAAAATATCAATTATGATAAAGGCCAACAAAAAATAATTATGGGAATATCGGCGGCAAGGGGCGCTTACCAAATTATGCCCAGTCATGCGTCGCGGCTCACTCACTGTGCCATGGAATAAGAAATGAGTCATGGTCGTGTACTCCTCGAGTTACCTGATTGGGAGCATTCACGCGAGAAGTATGAGTTGCCACAATGAGACTATTCAAAAAGCAGATTAGTCCATCCTGTACCGAGCGCAGCTGCTCTAGTAATTTGCGATTTTGTGTCAAGATCGTGGATAATAAGGAAGTTGCAAAAGTAAAAAAGGCCCTGCCTTAAGCGCTTCTTTATGTTCTGGAACAATGCTGCTCTTTATTTTTAATTACGGAAAGATTTCAGCTCAAAAGCCGTAGATGCACATTAAGATATGGGTCATATTTTTAATCTCCGTTTCGTATTAACTTTTTTTTCGCTTTGGATAGGGATTCTTGTTTTAATTATTAGTAGGAAGATGAAGTTTAGATTGAATCTAAAGAGCGTGCTGTTATTTTGTTCTAGGCGCTGTTTTAGGCCTCCATTCGCTTCCACGGGGAAATAAAAAGCTAAATATTCATTTTATAAAAATGATGTGTCACACAAACTCCTCTAAATGGGACACAAATTCCGTTGGTTATAAAATGACAAAGCAATTTAATATATGTGCATTTTTACGGCTTCCCTTTTGCAGGTGTATATGTTGTATAATTCCCTTCGGTGCAATAACTCCATTATGTGGGCATTTTGAAGATAAATTGATCATATTCATGAGTTTAGATAGGAACATTACGGTTTGCGGAATATTAATGCTCCATAAAACAGTCTGTTATTTGTTAAAAATTCCACAAAAACATGTAACTCCGTAAAGAGTGCCTAGTTTGTCGACAAAGCCAATAAAGTGAGTTCATAAAAATATGTAATAGTTACATGCGTTATATGTCTATACAACAATAATTACTGGCTTTCATATTTTATTGTTCAGATTTGGAACATATTTATGTGGCTTTAATATCTGTGGTGCCTCCACCATTATGCTGCACAATAACTTTGCCAAACTGCAATGACGATCTATGATCGGTGATCACATTACAAAATTAAATAGAAATGGAGGCATTTTGATACTGGAATATTTTATTTGCCTGAATTAGCATTTGCATAATATAACTAAAAGTGTTTTCTTTATTTAAAATTGAAGAAGAGCATAAAACAGTAACAAATTAATAATCAAATTAAAAATGTTTTACAAATAGTATTTTAAAAAAGTACAACGTTACTTGTAATAACTTTTCTTTGCCCTGGAATGTTCTCCAGAGTTCTAGTGGAAAAGATTCACCTTTTTTAACTTCTAAACATCCCTTGCGTTGTATGTAGTAATAGTAAAATGTTTTAAACATACTTCAGTAAATCCGTCGTTAATATTGACCGTCGTTTAATTACAATATAATTAGATATGATAGCACTATTACCACTGCATTTTACATTTACAGATTTTAACATTTTCACACAAAAAACTTCCAGCCATTTAAAAATATTTTCAGTTGAGAAAATTGAATGAATTAAATGCATAGTAAAAATATATAAGTACCAAAATGGTAACCTTTTATTTCAATTAGCAGAACCAATGGCGAAATGTCTACATTAGTGCCAGTTGATAAGATGTACCAATAAATCAACGTTTTGTTACGTTCTTATATATAAAACTATTAAAAAAAAAATGTTAGGAACACTTTTATCTCTTATATCTATAAAGTGGCTCAAAATAAGCTGAAATTGACGTTTCCTATTGTCATTAATAGGCGGCCTTCCCACTTGCGGTTTTTAATAACTAGTAGACATCATGTCCAATTAAAACTAGGCGAAATAATTATCAAAAAAAATTATAAGAACTTGTGCAGACGTAGTACAAAGATGCAGTAAAATGAATCTATTTTTAGGACATGTGTAGAATAAATTTAGTGAAATGTTTTCATCTTATTACAAACTATCATCCTTTAAGTAAATATCGGACATGAGCGCAACGTCAAAATTGATCCGATTTACTAACAATCAGAACAATGCCAAGACTCTGTTACCAATTTACTTTATCATATATTATACGTATTGTGTTTCACATTGGCTTCAGTTCGTTTTGCAGCGTTCAGATAGACGGGCCTCTGGGCCTCGGTGGTCTAGCGCGGCAACGCGTTGCCACTCGAGGCCACACGGAATTGTAGTCGTTCCGCTGTGGTTTCGAATCTCAGCTGGGGCGACCGCATTTCGCTGAGTTAAGTTTAGGGTGCATACTGCATGAATGGTTAGTGTTTAAGGGACGCTCGCACCCCTGAAGTAATGCGAAAGCGGTTCCGGGGGAAGGGGGACGGTAGTATGAATGAATAAGAGAGAAAAAAAAGATAGACAGGCCTAAGTTTCGTCGCAGAGCAGAGAATCGAATATAATTATTTGTCGATGTAAAAAGTTACTTTTAAGTTTTGAAGTCACTTTAGAATACTCTTAACTTCAAAGCTTTTAATATTTATTCAAGCCATAGAGTTTTTACATATCGCCGTATCATATTATACAAAGTGTATCTAAAAGGCCTGTACAAAACGCTACCACCTATTCCTGAGATCAAAATAGGAAGTTGTATCCCAACTTACCTGTATACAAAAATACGGTTACCGAGTTACGGATTTTCTAAAGTGAGATGTCTTATTATTTTTCTGCATATAATTATGGCGATAGTTGGATCAATGTTTTGAAATTTTATGTGCTCATCAAGGTTGAAAATTAGAGTCTAATTATAAAATTATAAAATTTAAAAAACCTATGATAAAAAATTCCCAAAAAAACTCTTAAAATACAGTAAAATCAACCTACTTTTACGACATTTTCATTGACAGCTTTTTCGTCGCACTGCTGGGCATCGGCTTCTTCTGTACCACGTGTTTCTCCTCAGCGCTAAAGTAGAAGCACGGGGAACTATCGTTTAAAGTCGAATCCGAACGACAGGGATTCCAGAGAAGGTTTTTTAGTATTAATATCTCACGGTTGCAAGCCGGATTGGCAAATTGTGTGTGGTGGGTTGCAGACAAGATTTTTATAAATCTGTGTAGTAATGCTTAGGTTTCGCACCCAAGCCAGAATCGATGTTTTACTTAGAAAGCGAGCGCTGTACCAAATGAACTATAGTCGGGTGTCGTCTTATTTGACGGGTGCGAAGTCCGCAGTCAGGTAAAATATCCTGTTGAACTAAGATGTGCTCACGTGCTCAAGAAACCAGTGATTAAAAGCAAGTGTCGAATTAAATGTAGCTACTAAAGTACAATCATTAAACCTATTTGCAGTTAACTAAAAATCAACATTTATTTACCAATATTTTATAGGTTTAATCTCAATATTCTTAATATAAATCAAAGACAAGACAGCTTGAAGATTATTATTGCATCTAATTTGCACGAGAAATTCATTTTATTTTTAAATATTTGAATTTAAATGAGTTATTCAAATATTAAAATAATTATATTTTTACTGAAATACTAATAATTAAAAATGCCGTGTTAATTATGTATTTGAAATAATTTGGACACAAAGGTGAATCAGGCACAAAATTTAAAATAGGTTAAACACAAACTGGAGTGATTCACGTACAAACTAAATATCATTTTTTTTATCATTAGTACATAACATCGACTAAAATATTAAATTTCAATTAGTTTCATAATTTGCACACAATTAAAAATGAACACTGTAAGTGCTATCTCTTTTCGTTTCACAAGTCACCACAGTGCATTTCATAAACTCTAGAGCGACAATTTGCAAGACTTGCGCTCGCTCTAATACCCTATACGAACTAAGGAGCTAGAAAGAGAACAATATAACTATGCACGTGTTGTGGTGGTTCGTACTGCGAAGGGCCACCCGTCAAATAAGACGACACCCGACGATAGGTACCATTCTTAAAAAACATAATGCATTCAACTCCAATCCCAAGATTAATCTGATTTTCTTACAAACAGAACAAAGCCAAGAGTTTGTTACCAATTTGGTTCATCGTATATTATACATACTGATTTTTACATTGGGCGCTGTTCGCTTTCTACCGTTCAGGTTCAGGTAGACGGCTCCAAGCCCCGGGATATTGATGTAAGAAGTAACATTTAAGTCTTGGTTGCCAGATCATTTTAGGATCGCTTTAATTGGCACTTCTTACGATTCAGTTTAACACTTACTTTTTGTTAATTTACACAGTCATGTCAAAGTACAAATTAATTGGTTAATTATTTGTTTCCTCAATTACTACCTTTCGTGAAAGTCATGGGACTAATCTATCTATTAGGGATGTATCTCTGTGCTTCTACCAATTAAAAGTTTTCATGTTAATTGTTTTTCAGCCATACAATTTTCTGCCGTTGATGCTTGTATTCCATCGAATACTTGTATGTTTGTAATTGGCAAGTTTGTCTGCCATATACTATTCAATTAGTTGACACATTTTCCTGTTAACTAACACTGTGTCTCAGTGATAGACGGCTCTTTTCGTTCTTTATTAATTTTTTGTATACTGGAGTATCAATTGGTGACCTATTACATTTATATGGCGGCTCGTCTCCTATTGCTTTACAGATTTATTCTATTAACTATTAAGTTCTGTAATAATCCCGAGAAAAATCAGTTGATTAGAGTAAACCGATTGGTTTTTAAATCAGCAGATTTTTCGATTACAAAGCAGAATTTTTCGTGAGTTATAATATTTGCCACTTGAATCTGTCAATTGTTACTTTTTTCTATTTTTTTCCTGAGTAAGTCTTTTTTTTTTGTTATCTACAAGCTATGAATTAGCATCTTGTGTTGTGATACAGTAGACTGATTTGTTAGATAACAAATTTTATGTAAATGTTGATCCTTCTTTTCCTACAACTGGCAGATTAATCGCTTAATTGGCATGTTTTTGTTTTGGAAATTGCAGTTTAATCTCAAACGGACGATTGTCTTTTATCAATTAGTTCCTTTCGTTAGTTGACAGTTTTCGTGTCAACAACTGATTATGATCAACTAATTGACTGATGTGTTTGCTCCTAATTAGATGTTAGCTGAAACCCTAAGGTATGATTTCTTACAGATTATGTTTTTCTGTCGATTAACTTGACTTTTTCTGTCAATTAGTTAACTTATTAATTGCCAGATATTTGTCATATGTGGTTGTGTAAGTTGAGAAAAAAACATTTTGATTGTTAGATAATTGATTGCACCAATAACTGATAGTTATTTCTCAAAGGGCATACTTTGCCGCTAATTAAAACTTTACCCAAAATAGTCTGTTAATTGACGCATTTGTCACTAATTTATTTTCAGCCCAATCCCGAGGTCTTTTAAAAAATCAATCAATTAGTCGATATTGTTTGTCTTTGTCTTGCATTAAATTGCTTAGTTCGTTATTGCATCATATTGAACACTTTCCTGTTAGTTGGAATTTTAACGTTTTTGTGTGAAGTACTACTTTTTGTTGTCAACTGATTTTTCTCATTGTAACATCTGTTTAGTAAGTGTATTGGCATATAACAGATTTTTCTTCATATGGCGAATTATCCCACAAATGACGTTTCTTCGTTAATAGCTATATGAATGCGCTGATTGACGCTACTTTTCAATTATAATGTTTTAATTAAGTTACGAAATTGATTTATGACCTTACCGAGTTGTTTTATAAAGGAAACACATTTACCTATCAGAGGACACTGTTTTGTGTCAGTCGGCAAGTTCTTCTATAAGTTAACATATTTTTGCTGTTCTGTTGCCAGAGGATAAATTAATGAATTGTTTGGGAATTATTTATATAATTAAATGTTCCGTTTCCATCATAGTCAAAATTTTCCTGCTTATTCAAATTTTCACTTGACAAGACAATTCTATATCAAGAGGCTATACCTTTTACCACACCATCCACCCATCAAACTCAGCAAGAGGAGGTTGATGATTGTTGATTCGAAAGAGCGAGATCTAGGACGCGGTTTTCCTAGCATCAAGAGGAAGTAGTGCCATTATAGTAAAAAATAATATATCTCATTATAAAGAGTTAGATATGGAACGAAAGTAAAACCAGATAGCAGCAATAGCGATCAATACTGGTAGGGAAAAAACCACTACAGCAGCAATATACTGTCCTCCACGACCCAATCAGGAAAAAGAGAGTCGTCTTAACGTTCTAATCCATCTAGGTACTAAATTTCTAATTGGCGAAGATTTTAATACCAAGAACACCTTGTGGGCTATCCACAACCAAGATAAAGGAGCTACATGAACCAACTGCACAGCTTGGATGTTGTTACCAATCAACAGGAAAGCTCACGTACTGGCTCACCGATCCAAAAAGATCCCTGATGTGTTGCACTTCTTTATCACTAGAAAAATTTCTCCAGATTACACGGAAATTGAAGAGAATTTTGATCTGGATTCTGACTACTCTCTAGCAATCTTAACTTTAAGACAGAATATAATCCAACACTAGTATAAAGAAAGTGTATAGGGATTCCAAGAAGACTTGTCTAGCACTATACAGAATGTTCCTCTGCAGACAAGAGATCAACTAAATGAAGAAGTCGAAAAGTGTGTAGCAAAGATAAAATGAGCTGCTTAGAAGAATACCTGAAATAAAGAGATTGACGGTTGGTAAGAACTACCCAACGGAAATTAGAAAATTAGTAGCTGAAAGAAGAAAACTGAAAAAAAGTGGCAAAGAACAAGAGCATCAGACGATAAAACTAGATTAAACACTCAAAGACCAAGAAGGGAAATTGTAGAACAAAAAAATTATTTTTATATATAAACACTTGTTAGAGCTAACAGGTTATTGTCTTTGGAGGGTCACAATAGCATTTTCAAACGACCGTGCATGCATAGTCCACCAATGAGATCTTCAGGCGGAAGCTGGGCAAAAAATAATCAGCAAAACTGTTTATAAGCCATCTAGGACAAACTTTCTAGACACATGAAAGTGAACTTATGCAAGAACTGCCACAACATGAAGGCGAAGAAATAAACATTAACTTGGTAACTCCAAAAGAGGTTGCAGAAGAAATTAGAACCAATATCAGTTCGAAAAATGCTGTAGAATATGACCGTATAACCAAAGAAATGCTTAAGATGCTGCCTAGAAAAACATGGGTGGAACTTACCAACCTGATAAACGCAGCATTCCGCTTGAAACTTGTACCGGACGTCTGGAAAATGGCCGAGGTAATCATGATTGCCAAACCGGGAACACTTCCCAACGAATCCTCATAGTACAAACCCACTTTGCTACTCCCAATAATCTCAAAATTATATGAGAAACTGCTCTTAAAGCGACTAACAGCAATTATTGAAAGTAGGAACCTAATCCTTGCTCACCAGTTTGGCTTTAGGAATAAGCATTCCACATTCGATAAGGTACACCCAATAACGGACACTAACCAAAAGGCGTATGAAGAAAAGAAAATCTGCTCAGCCATATTTCTGGACGTAGCCCAGGCTTTGATGTAGACTAGTACGAAGGGTTAATATATAAACTAAAGAGCATGTTGCCATAACAATACGCTAAAATATTAAAATTTTATATATCTGAATGAATGTTTCGCGTCAAGGAAGAAGAAGGCAAACTCAGTGGAAGTATAAAACTAATAATGGAAGAACGTAGACTTGTAAGAACAACTGGCGAGATAAATACAGAACAATACAGAGAACTAAACAGAAGGATGATATTCGTAAACATAACGTGCAGGTGGTCATGGACGCAATCGAAAATAACAAGAGCATGAAAGTAATGAACAGACACTTGTCAAATGGAAAACAAGAATAATACAAGCTGAGAAATAAAACAGGGCAGGTAACAGTAGACAGAAGCGAAATCCTAAAAAAAACAGAAGAATTCTATCGCGAACTATATAGTAATAGAAAAATTGATGAAAACGCGAATGGAACGGAGAGTAGAGGTATAGGAATAAATCACGGTTCCGAAGAATTAATAGATAGCACAATTACCGAAACAGCTCAAGCACAATCGGAAAGGGTGCCAGGAGAGGATCGTCTAGTTATAGAAGCTGTGAAAATGGGAGGAGACAAGTTGCTGCAATTAGTGCGGACGCTATTTAATAAATGCTTAGAAAACAGCTCTACCCCAACATAGTGGAACAACGCAATAATGATATTAATATATAAGAAGGTAGAGGTTACTTGCCTAGAAAACTGCAGGTCTATTAGCTTGGTAACATATTTGTATAAGCTTTTCACGAAAGTAATCACCAAGAGACTAACAACAAAACTCGACTTTCCACAGCCAAGAGAACAAGCAGCATATGGTACAAATGATCATTTGCAAGTAATCAAGACCCTGGTTGAGAAAAGTATCGAATATAAATGGTATTATTATCGACTATGAGAAAGCCTTAGACTCCATAGAGATATGGGCCATAATGAAGGCATTGTCGAAATAGGATTTACTGCAGATATGCAAATCTAATAAGAAATTTATACGATAACACTACATCCAAAGTTAGATTACAGGCAAAAACTGAAGCTTTCAATATTGAAAAAGTTGTAAGACAGGGTGACGAGCTGTCCCCGAAATTCTTTACGCAGGACTAGAAAGCATTAGGAAGAAACTCGACTGGAACAACAGAGGCGTATACATACAAGGGGAAAGACTCAAACATCTACAATTCGCAGATGATATCGTGATAACATCTGATAATCTCAAGGATGCTAAAGAAATGTTACAACAAGTTAAATATGCTTCAGAGAAAATAGGCCTTAAAATGAACGTGTCAAAAACAAATATTATGACAAACCTTGTCTTAGGAGGGACGATTATGGTTGGCAAGGAAAAAACTGAAGAAGTTGGCGCGTACAAATATCTTAGAATATCATTAAAATCGGCAGAGATAATCAAACATGTGAAATTGTGACGCCTAGTTAATCGACGGCGACAACAAAAGTAGTTTTACACATTACAAGCTATCGAAGCATCAAATTTCTAAGCAAGGTCCAGGTATCAAGGACAAGGGTTCGACAAGCTGCAGTCGAAGAAGGGTGGTTCGGTCTAAGCCTAGGCGCCACCTGTTTAAAAAAAACCCTTTCCTCCTCGAAGATAATAAAACACAATCGTAATTAACAGATTTCCAAAATATAATAATCGAGTAAAATAATTAATCAATACAAACAAGAGTATATACAGATCTTGACAAAACAATTTGTCACTAATGAATGAAGCATGGAAAAAAGTCAGGATCACAACCCCAAGTTGCATATATGTACATAAATTTACATTCATTAACAAAATGAACGGACCACGGTACGTTACTGTCTCTGATTTAATTTTTATACAGAGCTGATCCAAAATTTCTAGCGAAAACAATAATGCGTAGATCAAGTTTAAACTTAGGAAGCATTAATCCACTTCTAAAAATATCAACCAAACCACCGAATCCCCGTCTAGTATCTACGGTATCGCGAGGCCTCGTATACGCAATAACTAGATTAATTACCCAAAATTAATGGTATATGCGCACGGATAATTATAAACTTACGCAAAATTCCCCTTTTTAGTGAACTCTAAATCAGAAATTTAATCTCGTAATCTGCAGACCATTTAACAAGTTCTCAGAGTACATAAAGTTATTATAATATGAACAAGAATTTTCCAAATAAAATATTGAACTTAATAAAAAAATATAGTCGAGTATTTATTATATTTCAACATAAATATGCCTACGCAAATAAAACGAGTTGTAGTTATTCGTCTTCTGATGATTCTCGAAATTTCGTGGAATTATCAACCAAATGCATGAAAGTTAAAAAGCTGGCTAACAGACCTTGACCGTAGATTGTCCTCACACAATAGACTCGCTTCACACACCTGCTACTCAACCCATGCAACGCCGATAAAGATGTCCCCGCACTGGAATTATCGGTCTCGCGAATCAGTTTCCGGATGTTTCCACTCTTCCGGCTGCTGTTTGATGCCTAAATAAATTCAACTGTCTTAGAAAAGAAAAAAGTGGAATAAGGACCTTCCTAAGCTTACCATACGATGTTAAATTGGCAGAAGAAAAACTCTCCAAGAGTGCACTAAATTAGGATTTCTCCCGGGGAAAATTTACTATCACACTACCGTGTTTAAACTTCCCCTAATCACTTGAAAATTCACAAATTGGAAGATTCTTCCGAGTCGTAACGACCTTAAATAAAATTCAAGTCTGCACTTCTTGAGAATTGAATACGTTTTCCCTTAATCCAACTTCCGCAGTCCGAGAATCGAAAGTTCACGATCGATGCGCAGAACTCAATACGAGAACAAATTTTTGAATTCGAAAATCCGAAGTATGCCGCCCAAACCGCTGTAATGGGAATAGTGAATACACTTTTGATATACACTATGCGTCAGAAATCACACGTTACACCGTTTCCTTTCTTTCTCTTCATCTTTTCCTTTCTTCCCCCTTCTTCGTATTTCTTCCCATTTCCTCGTTTCTCTCTTCTTTTTCAACCAATTTCCCATTTCTTCTCTCATTTTCTCAGTGTCTTTCCCTTATTCGTCTTCTCTTTCTTCTCCCGTTTGCTCTGTCTTGGCCCTTCCCTCATTCTTCTCTTTCCTTTTCTTGTTCTTCTCTCCTCTCCTTTCTACTCCATTCTTTCGTCTTTCCCGATTTTCCTCCCCTCCTTCGGCCCCTTACTTACCAGTTTCTGGCGAGTGGTACTATTCT
Organism: Limonius californicus; assembly: GCA_014611495.1. Taxonomy (NCBI): domain Eukaryota; kingdom Metazoa; phylum Arthropoda; class Insecta; order Coleoptera; family Elateridae; genus Limonius; species Limonius californicus. Next base: position 30,883 of record JABXWE010005979.1, on the reverse strand, counting down.
CGTGTCGCGTGCAACTTGTACCAACAAAATTAATATAGGCGTTGGGCGATTGAAAAATAAGAAATAAATTAATACTTTAATTCAGAATGATTCCAGAGTGGGAAAGTAAAATGTCATAGCCAACCCACGTGTATCATTTTATTGGATAAGAGAAAATAAAATACAAGATCAGATATTGCAGGTTATAGTTAGTGAAATTGCTATGCTAATATGAAGGATGGTGTCCGCTTGCACTGAACACGTGATTAGTGGCGTTTACCACTTTATATTGAAGAGTTTGACAGTAAAAATTTTAAATTTCGACAGATAAAGTTCAAGTCATATAAAACACAATCGAATATAAGGTGATTCAAATCAGACAATACGCCTACCAATAGAACCACCTGTACCTACTAAAAAAAAAAATTTTAAATAAAATTTCAAACTTTACTAATTTTTTTAGGACCAAATAGAATTTATTGTATAAATTAAGAAATATAGAGATTATATTGTTTTGCTTGTGAATATTAATTATCTATTAACCCATTCTGTAATGTTACAAAGTAGTGAATTTTTAACTGTTACAATTTAATTATTTTTTTGTAATGCAGTTTACAAAGGACTCCTCTAATGTTGGCGGTAGCAGGAGGGCACACAGACAGTGCTAACACTTTACTAAAATGTGGTGCTAATGCTAATATAGTCGATGCCGAAAAACATTCATCACTATTTAGAGCGGTAAGTTTGTTATTGTCTTATCTGCCACGTTGTCTGAGCTGTAATCTTGTTAAGGTGGTGAATGGGCAACAAAACACAGTACAACTTCTGCTGTCAAATGGTGCTGAGGTGGACAAACCGGATGTCCATGGCAAAACCGTGTTGCATTTAGCTGCACAATGTGGGCATTTATCCAGCCTGCAAACTGTAATTAATACTATGGATTCCCTAGTTATAACAGCATTAGATAATCAAGGTTGTACAGCTTTGCACTGGGCATGCTATAATGGTAAGACAGGATAAATTTAGTGAGTTGGTGTCATTCCATGTTTCAATCTTCATATCACTGGTTTTAGGGAAATTCATGGTTATGTAGTAGAATACAGGCATATGAAAAAATACAAATTTAGGGGCTTCACATATTAAGATATTTGAAGTTATAGCCCATCAATTTATAAACTGACTCAATATTCCAGTTTGTAGTTTAAATATATGTATGAGAAGGTTCAAACATTGGTTGATTTGATATGGATTGACCGATTAGCCAACTATACTTACTTTTTTATTTTTAGGCAACCCCAACTGCGTTTTGTTTCTATTAGATAAAAATATATATAAAGAGTTAGAAGGAAATGTGTTTTCTCCAATACACTGTGCAACGTAAGTTTAAGTCTATTGTTATGTTTATTTTATTCCACCAGCAACTGTTACAGGTTTGTGGGTGCAGAGCGTTGCATAGAGCTTCTGTGCAATAGTTATGGTACTGATATAGTTAAGTTGAAAGACGCCAGAAATAGAACTCCGTTACATATTGCTTCACTACATGGACACGTTGATTGTGCCAAATTCCTTCTTGAAAAAGAAGCCGAAATTGACTGCAAAGACGCCGATGATAGAACACCCCTTGTTGCTGCTGCACAAAATGGCCAAAGCCAAATTATAGGTGAGTTCTATTTACTTTTGTTTTGTTCCAATAAAGATACAATTAACAGTAATAAGATACTTGTATTTCACTGCTGTATCTTCTATCTTTTCATTATATAAAATGGTTGTCCACTTCGTGTATAGACGGTGTATTTTTTATGAGTTAACTTCTAATTCTAATTGAACTTGAACTGATCTATCCTGACTTGAACTATGAACTAACCTATTCTTAATTTAAAGTATCCTAATCTGTCTTAACTTAGGCTAACCTAACTTAACTTATTTTAACTTCACTACATCCGCTATTTCGGAACACATGTGTTCTCAACATGGACACAAAGTGCAACCAATGCATCTTAGAGACCATCTTTTTTTTTTGATATTACATTACAACCCAGCACACTTGCCTCTATTATTTGGTTATGAAGTTAAATCTGGTGTAACTTCACTCTGCAACTGCAGGGGTAGCATATAATGATTACTTATTATTCAGTAAATGCCAGGGAAAGTTCCAAGGTGGAGTTGAAAACCAACTTTTAAATTGGTTGTTTTGCTCTCACAAACTTGATTAAGTTCACCTAAAGTTTGCTCACTTAAGTAGACCTACCTTAACTTCGTGAAATCAACGATCTACATATTTTTTTAATTGGCCTCGCTGGCCACGCAGGCTTGATTCAGTTAATCTAACCTACATATTTTTTAGATTGGTCTCTGGCCTCACGGGCCTGATTCAGTTAATCTAACCTGTTAATAAACCTAACCTAACTTCAGCTGGACTAACTTCATAAGGTGGACAATTTATACATTTTTTAGAAGAATGTTTTGGCCTCACAAGCCTGATTAAGTTAACCTAACCTACATATTTTTTACATTGGTCTCTCTGGCCTCACGGGCCTGATTCAGTTAATCTAACCTATTAATAAACCTAACTGCAGTTGGACTAACTTCATAAGGTGGACAATTTATACATTTTTTGGAAGAATGTTTTGGCCTCACAAGCCTGATTAAGTTAACCTAACCTACATATTTTTACATTGGTCTCTCTGGCCTCACGGGCCTGATTCAGTTAATCTAACCTGTTAATAAACCTAACTTAACAGCTGAACTAACTTCATAAGATGGACAATCATTTTATACAATTTATCTTTCTCTTTATTTATGCAATTTATTTAATTAAAGGTGTCGACGGCTGTAGCTACTTTATTTTTTGGTTTACCCTTCACAAACGATATAATATTAATTGGTAGTTTTTTCTACAATCTGATGATAACTTATTCCTTTTTACTGTTCCCGGTTTTGTTGTAATGACGTCATCTACAACATTTTGTTTGCTTATCATAACGCAATAGGGGTTCTACAAAGATATTCGTTGTCATTAGATTGTAGAAAAAACGTTCCAGTTTAATAATCGACAGAGTTTGGTGGGGTAGACGTTGGACGCTTTTTATAAAACAAACTGCATGATTTAGTGAGGACATATTTTAATAATTGTATTTGTAAAAGTAAAGCAATAATTTTTTTAGACATATTACTAAGTCACAAGGCTGATGTCACCTCTTATGATAATAATGGAAATACTGCCCTACACCTAGCTTGCCTGAAACGGCACAGCCATTCTGCCTTACTTCTTTTGGAAAACATAGACGATCCCGATGTTGTAAACATGATTAATAATGACAAAAAAACGTATGTTTGATTTATCAGTTGTTTCTGAGGTCTTCTAATTTAGAAACAATGTTTTGCAGACCCTTACATTTATCTGCACGAAATGGTCTAGTTAATGTAACCAGACAACTAATTAGCAAGGGATCGTCGGTGCTAACTGTTGATGTTAATGGGATGACACCGGCGCTCTGCTGCGCTCCTAATACCAGTGTTGCCCAATGTTTGGCCCTTATTTTAGCCAATTATGCTATTTGCTCACAACAAAGTAAAGGTAAGAAATAATTTTAAGCACACTAACACTTCTTCTACGATATTAGCAGAATAATAGGACCGCGACAAAGAAAAAAAAATCCGATTGACATCATATACCAGCAAAACAGAGTTTCGCCGATACTGTTGTCCCAGATACTTTTACATACGACATTTCGTATTTATAAATTAATCATTAAGGGGTTAATTTGTTTAATTTTAATCAATTTTTAAAATAACTAAGTAGAGCAAATCATGTGTACCACTATGACATGTACTAATGACATCGCACAACAAGGAGGCTAAATGGACTCATGGGCTGAAGCGGCAAGTAGTAACGTGAGAAGCTCGGGTTCGAGTCTTGGGCAGCAACAATTTTTTTATAAATTTTTATGTTTAAATTAGTTTTTGTTCATGTTAGCGGTATTAGCAATTCCTGTGCTAATTTAGTTTTTATTTTATTTGTAAATACCAAACGTGCTGGTAGGGCAACTAACTTTTGGCGAATAGTAAAACACAATTGCTTTTACTAAATAAAAAATAAGAGGTTAAAAACGATCGCTAACATTTATAAATAATTAAATTTATGTATTTAAATTATTGGCAACTTCCGGGAATCGAAACCGGGTTTTCAGCGTGAAAATAATAATTGTACACATTCAATTATCCTTACGTTTATGTATAAAAAAAATAATTTGGTAATATATTACAAGAAATATGTTTATAAGAAAAATATGTTTTACCTTAATTAAAATAAAGGCTTCTTAAAATGGACCCAACCGCGCTTCATAAATCTGTATGATGTACAAAAGTAAATGAGTGATTCGGTAAATCTGGTTTGTTCCACCACACACCATCTTCAAACCCATACATATAATTTATCCCAAATATTCCTTTTCCTAGAAATATCCTGCCCTTCATCCTTGCCTGTTAAAAGAACTTCCTCTACAACTGCGAGCGACTTCAAGCAAGTTTCTCAGAAGACCGGTCATAAAAAAGGTAAAATCTACCGTGCCCAACAATCACAAACTGACATGTCACTATTGCGTGACCCGGAATTCTTCGAATGTCAAAAGATGTGCAGACGCCGTTACAACAGTCCGACCCGCATCAAGAAAAAACGTTCAACAGAACCAACAGGCGCAAAAGCGAAAAAAGCTCACTTGAAGAGCGACATTCCGTGTTCTTTGCTGAAAACATTTCGCGATGAAATCAGCCAGGGGACCTTCCAGAACATTTTTCAGTCTGTTAACAAGAGTGATAATTCCAGTTCGGAAAATGAAGCGAGTAAAGTAACTGGACGTGACTTGCATCACTCCTATTCGGACATGTTGATCACCCCCAATATGAATCAGTACAGTTTGGAAACTTTCAATAAAATCATGTATTACGCCAAATCGAAGAAAATCTTAAAAGGGAAAGATTTGAGGTTGCCCCCCCAATGCGACAAATTTTTATATAAAAACGAGGCAAACCTGGGAAATCAAGCAGAGATGCCTTCGAAAATGTTTAACTGTCCCGGGAAGCAATTTATTAATACTACCAATAAGCATCTTCACAAACCTGCCAAAGAAATTAATCACCAGAATGCAAAAAAGGTCGGAATTGTGGCGATTGGATCTAAGGACGACTGGGCGAAACTAGAAAAGGAACTCGCCCAAGAACTGAATTTGTCGTTCGTGCAAAAGAAAATGCTTGATGGGCCGGAGGAGGATCGCAAGCAAGAAATCGATACGGCCTCTGGTTCTGGAAATGAGGAATCTCAGCTGAATCAGATATTTGAAGAAACGATGCAGGAAATCATAAAACAGAAGCAGTATCTTAATTCTAAAAGTTCTTCGAAAGACTCGAACCCCGTGCGAGTGCAGAGCGAGGGGAAACTTAAGAGTAAGGAGTTTGTTAGTGAAAATACCTTTAGAGACAACAGAATGCAGAAGATCTGGAAGACGTATGCAAACCAAGTCTCCAACAAGAACCTCAAATGTATGATTAAGTTACAACAGAAGAAAGGTCAACTCAACATGCAGACTTCAAGCGAAAAATTAAAATCTACTGAGTTGGCTAATGTTGAGGAAGCAAGTCTGACGGTGAAGCCTGAACAATCCAAAACGTGTGAAGGTAATAACCAAAAAGTTTTCATTTATATATTTTCATTTTACTATAATCAATTTGAAGCCTCCATTCAAGTAATTAATTAGCAAAATGGGATCTTTCACCATTTTTTGATGATTACATCGAACATAACTTTTTACCCCTATTATTTTTCGAGTATGTATTTTTTCTTAAAAGTCAAAAACGCCACGTGACCCGCCCATCTCCATTTCATAGTTGCTATAGTTTTCATTACATCTTCTACTTTCTTTTTTCTCCTGATCATTTCATTTCTAATGTGGTTACTAAGATCTACTCCCAATGTAATTCGTCCAATGCCTCTTTGTGTTATTGGTATTTTAGGGTTTCAATTCCCGATCTTCCAGTAGCCTCCCAAGTCATGCGGATTTTGCTACTTACTTCCGCCGTTGTTATGTTCATTTAAAAGTTGTGCCGCTTTATTTGAATTGGTCACAGTCTAATGGCCGCTCCATAAAACTTAAAAAGGCAATTTTAATGGCAATTTTGTATTGACTACAGTTTGTTAGTATTTTTTCCGTTCAGAAATTAATTTATGATCAAACCCGTCTCGATGTTTTCTTCCTTTGTGAACCATATTTGCCGAGCTAGAAAACACATCTCAGAATTCCCCTTTATTGCTTCCTGAAGGTTTTCCCGAAACCTGCACGTGGCAATTCGAAATTCGGCTTAGGTGACGTTTTTTTTTTGGGAACGCGGGGGAGAAAGGCGGTGGGCGACAAGCTCTGGGTCCGAACGGAGGTTCTTCGGCGAGCGGGTCATTTTCGCGGCTTCTGCTATCTTAAGTTTTAACGTACCGAATATTGCCGTAGGCAATTATTATTTTCGACTAAGTCGGATCCAAATATATGTTAGCAGTTTAGCCTTGATGTAGGGCAATTAAGCAAGGTTGCAGTTTCGATCTAATACGGATATAAGCGAATCGACCCCGTAAACGTTGTGTTTCGTTACCTCGTCGGGTTAAACCTGTGAAAAGGTGGGGCCGTACCAACCAAGTCTTCGCCCCAAACTTCCCTGGAATCGCCTACCCTTTTTCTCGGACATGAAAGTACCTCAGTCTGTACCTGCATCTGGAAATCAACCCCCCGGAATTGTGCCTGCCTCCACTGGAATCCAAGATAAAGAACCAGTTTTTCTGTGCAGTGAGAAAGAAACCTTTTTTTTTGCTCGCGTTAACTTGCAAACTTCAAAATTTACCTTCATGTAAATAGAACGACCTTCAGTCGCCATATGTGCTGTTAGTTGTTAATTATAAAACTACCAGATTATATTCTGTTTTATTCTTGTGAACTTTAGCGTCCCTGGTGAACGTAGCTGTATGAAAAACGTAAATCCCGTTGCACCAGTGACGGCGAGTTTTTTTTTTCTGAACGTTCAAAAATTAAAAATATGTAATCCAGACTTATAGCATTATCACTTGTTTTCATTTTCTTGTACTGTCATTTTTAACAATTTAATTATGTGTGTTAAAAATTTACTGCCTCTTATTGTGTCTTTTGTACTTGTTTGTGTACGAATTTTGCAAGCTTCAAATATATGTATAGGAGGGGGCACAATCACGGTAAATTCCGTTCCCGTAAGCTGTTGGCTTCTCGGCCTTCCACGAGGACCTACAATCACCTGGATTTGGAAGATGGCACCCACTAATTTTGACTTACCCTGTACACAAATTTTACACGAAAAGGGGTTTACACGGAAATTCTTCCAATAAGCGAAACAAAATGGCGAAAAGGACGCAAAAAGGCCAAAATCTTACTAGCGAAATCGATGGTACAAAAAAGCCCCACGTTGAGCGCCAAAATCTTTGTTACGGGCCAATCGAGCTTTTCCGACGACCCGTAACCAGATAGGTCGTCGTTCTAGTTACATGAAGGTAAATTTTGAAGTTTGCAAGTTAACACGAGCAAAAAAAGTTTTCTTTCTGACTGCACAGAAAAACTGGTTCTTTACCTTGGATTCCGGTGGAGGCAGGCACAATTCCGGGGGGTTGATTTCCAGATGCAGGTACAGTCTGAGGTACTTTCAAGTCCGGGAAAAAGGGTAGGCGATTCCAGGGAAGTTTGGGGCGGAGACTCGTTTGGTACGCCCCACCTTTTCACGGGTTTAACCCAATGAGGTAACGAAACACAACGTTTAGGGGGTCGATTCGCTTGTATCCGAATTAGATCGAAACAGCAACCTTACTTAATTGCCCTATATCAAGGCTAAACTGCTAACATATACAGGGTGACCGTTTTTCGAGTTGGGGATCTCGGTTATTTGAAGAGATACGAAGAAGGCCAAATTAGGGCAAAATTGCGCAATTAGAAGTCTGTTAAAATGACGTTTTCAAATTTCGAAAATTCCGACTGGTTTCGAAAATATTCGCAAAAAAATCGAAATTTTGAAAAAACGTTTTTATTTTTTCTAGGCTTAATTTAAAGAGATAATTAGAAATAATTGACACTTCTTCGTAGCGATTATTTGCTCTCTTCAACGTGGTATTTTCAAATTTAAAATCCGACGTTTCGTTTTCATGCAACCATCGTCAACTTCATTTTTTTAAATACGGTCCTGGATTTTTTATATCGGATTCTGAATCTCCTTGCAATTCTGCATTCGGTGATATGTGACACGTAATAATTCTATTAACTTTTAGGTTAGATTTTGCTGATTTTGTGATGTGATTGTTCGAATTTGTTGATTCGGCCCTGTTTTCAATTTCACATAAGCTGAGAACTTAATAATTAAAACCTTTCAAATAACTAATAAACATTCTACCACACAACATAATTTTAACGTAAAGTATAATTGAATTATCAAGTAAATTACAAACTACAAAATTATAAAAGTTGTTCAAATACTTCACCATCTACTTCTAAACAAAGGCGTGCTCGTTTTCGTAAATTGTAAACCGCTCGTAAGACGTGTCTTCTTCTTATGTTAATCCGTATTAGAGCTGTCAATCCCGGACGAATATTTCAATCCCGGGATTTCGGGATTAAAAAATTATAATCCCGGTTCCCGGGATTAATCCCGGGATTAACTGCTGTGGAAATATCAGTGTCATTTTAAGTTTTATTTTTTTAATGAATGAGAAGTACAGAGTAATAAACGTAAAAAAAAAATATTAATATTATGTATCATAGAGTACCTATATAATTTATTTTTTATCCATATTTTGGAAAAAATATCGAAGAAAAACTAATTTATCGAGAACATCCGGACCTAAACTTGACCGAATTCTGGTGGAGAACGTACCAGCCGCCGAGAAGGCCCTTTCAGACTCTACACTTGTAGGCGGAATCGATAATAAAAAATCGTAGGATAATTGTAAATTAAATCCCCTTGTGCCGCCTTTTTCAAATAACTCCATTTCTTTGGTTAAAGTAGAAGATAACGAAACATTCTTCGAAGTCGTGGCACCTGGCTTGAAATGGCTTCATAGATTTCTTCAGAGCTTCCTGCAATTTTGTTTTAAGGGACACACTCATACTATTGAAGTTTTTACCTTGTTTAGTGAGATTTGCAAGGGGTAGTTTATCCTCATCCTCATATTCTTCATCGTCATCATCGTTTTGGTTATGCCCTTCCTGACTATCGTTTGTATCGTCTGTACTTTTTGTTAATCTTTTTAACAAGATTTCTAACTCCTGTTTTATACATTTTTTTGGTATATAAAAAAGTTCATCACTTTCGGTATCTTCAGGATTTTGCAAATAGCGTATTATTCCAGAAAAAATAGTGCGGCGCTGCTTTATACGTTCACGAAGAAATCCTTCCAAGTCTGCGCTGATGGGCGACTCAACTTGTTTAATTTCATTCAGCATAAACTTTAATGCTGTATCTGCTGTACATAGATTTGCATCGCGTTGGCACAAGGCCTCCACTGTTACTTTTACTGGTTCCAGGAGCTTGAGAAGATGAAACTCTGAGTCTAAGAGAAGGGGCATTTTTAGATCTATCAATGCTTTTTTAATACTGCTTTCTAAAAGAACGAAACGCTGTAACATTATCAGCAGACTGCTCCACCTGGTTTGGCAGTCTAAGATTAGTTTCAGTTCTATGCCATGGTCAGCTTTAACGTATTTTTGTAAAACATCGTTTTTAGTGGGAGATTTTCTGAAAGATTTAACCATTATTCTTACTGCAGAAATGGTTGAATGAATATTGTACGCTTCAGAGAGTGCAGTGGGTGGTTCTTGGATACATTGCGAAAACTCTAGCCTTCCCTCCCCTTCATCAATTTTATCCTCGTCATTTGTTTGCTCATTTTCCTCCGCCTCTTCGTCTTCATCATCCGCGTTTTCTTCTACAGCATCAACATAACATGTTTTTTTCTTATACAAGACATCAATCACTGCCAACTGTATTCCATGGGCAAGACATAGTTGTTGGTTCGGTGAAATAAGTTTTCCAACCTTTGTCATGGTACTGGCACCATCTGTAGTTATGGACACTACGTCCTTTGAAAGAGACAGTTTAAAGGCATCGAGTCGTTCTTCTACCAGTTCTACACAGACTTCAGATGTCATTGATTTCTTAATTTTTACAAGACCTAGGTTCCATATCTTATTATGTCCATGAACATTAATGTTTATAAAACGTTTATTTGAAGATGAGGTCCACTCATCAAAAGTTAAACTAAATCTTTTGTTGTCATTCTTTTGTTGCTGTATTTCTTCTAAGACACATGAACGAATTCTCTCACCGTATTCTAAAACTTTGGACGTTATTGTGGTTCTCGACTTCGGAATCTGTAAGCCCTTCGCCTCTATTAATTGTCGCAAATCTTGGGACGTAACAAATATTGAAAAAGGAAGCCCATCTAGTGCTGTCATACGTGCAAGCATAGCTTCCAAGCTGCCGTCATGTTGTGGGATGAAAAAGTGTGTAATTTTTCTTCGTTTAGAGGGTTCAGTTTCTTCAGGGACACGTGAACGTAATGTACTAGCTTCTACTTCATCTGTTTGTGATGTATTTAATTGTCGATTGGTTTTTACATCAACGTTGTGCTTTTTCAGTAAATGCGTGAGTAAACCCTTTGTAGACCCCCCTTTTGCCATTAATATACCACCGCATTTTTTGCACTTAGCAGAGGCACCTCCAGGCTTTTGCATTAAAAAATAAAACCAAACAGAACTTTCATCGTCCGCTTTCTTTGGGTGAGGCTCAAAATTCACCGACGTCGACATGTTTGACAGTTGGCTCGAGCAATATTACATTAAACCTAGTTAAGAAATTAATTGTATAGTACGTAACGAATAACAAATTCATTCTGAAACCCTACCTTAATTATAATTTTCAATTCAATATGCTATAGTGCAAAAAGTAACTTTTATTTAGAGGCACTGAAATCACTGAATGTACTTAATTTATGCACTATGCAGTTAACTGAACAGGGTCCAAAGCAGAACTAACAAACATCAAGACTTTTGTTTTGACTCATAAAACAAGTAATATAAATAATTCGGGAAAGTATCGGACAAAAGCAGTAAGTCACGCGCCTTGTATGGGTATCATATTTCACCTCGCAGCGCATAAAGTTGGCCAAGGTCGATCCCGAAAATCCCGGGAACGAAACTAGTGCAATCCCGGGATATTTGGGGTGCAAAATTAGGCGGGATCCCGGGATCCCGGTATTCGGTGTCCCGGAATTGACAGCCCTAGTTGGCAGTATGTTTTAATGTGTAAATAACCGTGTGGTCTGCACACTTTTTTAAATCTATCCGTGTGTTTGATACTGTTTTTGTTTTACATGTGAAGCAAAGACTGCAATGTAACGATAGCTAGAATGCTTTAAGACGTATGACTGTTAGACTAATGTGCTTCACCATTTATTTGAAAAAACTTGTATAGAAAAACAAATATGTTAGGTTCTATAGTAAACAATAACTGTAGGAGCTAGTACTTACTATACTTGAAGAACTGTTAATTTATAGTATATGTATTACAGTTGTAGGGCTTAAGTAAAGACCAACGGATTATTTTCCATAGCCAACCCTTATAGAAATACTGTACTTCGACCCTGCTAAGTAATATTAGTTATGCTAATAATGCACTAAACGAATGATGTATTGATTGATTATACAATTATGAAAAAAAAATGTTTATGTCAAATTTCAGGCTTCCGCGGTTTGTGTCTAGTGAAATTGCGGTTTGATAATATTATCTGCAACGGTTAGCGAAACGTCAGCCTCAATCAATTCTACGACGACGCAGTCTAAACCCAAAGAGATGACTTCAATAAATGGTTATATACGATTTGTACAATTTCTAAATTTCTGCTGGTAACTAGAAGTATGTACTTAAAATAAGTAATCAAAAATTTATTTTCCATGGTTTGTGGGCATACGTGGGCGAGAGGTTAGCGCGTTAGACTTCTACGCTGATGGTCCTGGGTTCAATTCGCAGTACCGAAACATCGGATTTTTAACGGCCGTTCTCCCTCGCAACGCAATGACAAACCAGCGAGTTATTCTACGTAGTAAATCTTCTCTGAAGTAGAAGTATTCACACTTCCCGTGGTTCGGAGCCCACTTTAAGCTGTAGGTCCTCTATGTCTGTGGCACACAGAGGCGTAGGAGAGAAGATCGCTACGTCTCGTAAGAGCTAAAGCAGTCGAAGAAGAGTTGACATACTAATGTCGTCCAATTAATTAAATTAAATGACACACAGTTTCAATTGAAATGCTGATTTGCTTTATAATGTCTCTAATTTAGGAAATTTGCAGTTACGATTAAATACATGTGTTAAACACTTGCACGTTCCAAAAAATGCGTGTTAGGTACATATAAAAGGCCGTGCGGGGGCAGGTGTTTCCCCCATAGGGATTTACATAAACTAGAGTGCCTCCCACAAATCAAGTCAATCTATTACAGAAATTAAATATTAATGGCCTGCTACAATTTGTTGAAGTACAGTACTCCCGCGATACTGTGAACAGAATAAGAGCGGGTTTGGTCGTGTTACCGCAACTGGGGATACAAATCAGGAATCCATACAATAATAATCAGCGTTTAAATAACGAGTATGTGTGTATTAAATGATTCTTTCGTATTTTAAAAATTTACAGTGCCTATAAACACGTATTATACACCGCGTGTCAACGGCATCAAGATCAACCTCCATTTTATTTTAATTAATAATAATAATAATAAATTAATAATAATTTAATTAATACTCATCTAAACCTGAATTAAGGAACATAAACTGCTATTCATTTTCGCTATCAGTTTCGCCGGAAACGACGTCAAGTTTCTAATTTTAAATACAGCGCTTTGTATATTTATTGTTTCAGGCTTTGGTGAGGAGTGAATACCACACACTTTTTATGTTCGGTTATCAATTGTTTACATTAGAGAGAGTAAAAACCTCACTTTACTGCTCTATCTGTTCACATTATCATGGTTGTGCTGTAGTGTGTTCCAGAATCTATCTTTAGCCGAAAGTGTAGCTACCAAAAATCTAAATTGAAACACAAGAATTGTTACATAAGAGGCACCAGATGAACAACAAAAAATATATTTAAAATTTAAAAAATCTGGAATGTACAAGCATTTGTAATTTTTATCCTAGATTTTAGAAGTTAAAAACATCCTATTTCGAACTATTACATGGGATCTATATCTTGGTCTAAACTCCGTTCAGTTGCTTTGACTAATCATATAAACTTTGTTATGTTTTTTAGATATTACCTTTTTGTGCTTGTGATACGTTTCACCTCACACAATAAATTGCTTATGATAGGAATGTGTTTTAACTACATAATATACGTATCTTGCCAGAAGTTGCTTATCACCCTTCTATTGTCTGAAACACTTCCTGGGTCCGCCTTTATGTGATTGGTAGTGAGTTGCTTGATGTGAGCGACACTAAAGCTAAGATATAGTGGAAAACTTATTTCATTTGCACGATCATCAATGCTAAAATGTTATATTAGCATCGTTCACATTTTTCGTATGATTACAAAAATCGGTAGGAAGATTAAAAATATTAAAACTGAATTGTTTCTTTTTCGGCTAATAGCAATATTTTCGTGGAAAACATTCGGAAAGCTATTTTAAATTACTGAATTGGCGTACTTACGAGGAACAGGGAATTATGTTATTTCTAGTTATAGTACGGTTTAAGCAATGGCGCACCTCACATTATAGGCGACATGTAATAAGGCTATTTTCGTTCATCTATCTTCAACCTCAAAATTGGGGCGAATTTCACCCTAAAAACTATAAATGGCAAGGGGTACCAAAAGAAAAAAAATTGCTTTACAATAGTGTTTCTATTTTTGGATTTCGAGCATTAGTTTCTGTGGAAATGCAGTCCAAAGTTTCATTTTAGTAAATGTTCTGGCAGAAGCATTTATGAAATGATTAGACGACATTGGTTGACCATACGTGTGTGTAATCATTTGAATGCTTCTTTGTACGTCAACGTCACGCCGTATTTCGTAGTTGTTGTTTTCCTTGAACATTTAGAATGGCGTATTCGATTTCAGAAAGAGTTGAAATAACTGCGTTTTTCTTCGGGCACAATGAATGCGCCAGTAGAAGTCAAATTGTTCAACCAGCAACATGCAATAAGCATGTGAACCGCAAGTATCTCTTGGATTTAGTGTGAAAATTTCGGGAGACCGGGTCTATCTCGAACAAAAAGCGAAAAGCTGACAATTTGGTAAGAAATGAAGCGGTGGAAGTCGTAGTTCTGGGTCACGTTGTTGTCGATCCTACGTTGAACACAAGGCAAATGGCTATTGTATCGGGTATTAATTGGACCAGTATTCAACGAGTTCGAAACACCGCAAGTTTTATCCCTACATGATTCATTTGTTACAAAATCTCAATAAATACTACTTTGACCGCCGTTTGCAATTTGGCGAGACTATAAGTGAACGGGCAATAAATAATCCAAATTTTCTTTTTAACGTCTAATTTTCCGACGAATGGACTTTTTCGTCAATAATTGTCGCTATAGGTTAGATTCTAATCCGAAGATATTTCACGAAAGTCATACTCAACACCCTCAAAATTACATGTTTAAGATGGAATTTTTAGTGACCATCGTCGCGTTCGTTGGTCCTTTTTTCTAACTTGGTAACTTGACTAAAAATGAAAGTAGAAGGAAGACATTCAGTAACAAGCTACCTATATCTTGCTCAGACCATAAAAATAGATACAGACAACCAGACCGGTAAAATTCAACAAAGAATAAGTATGGGATGGGTAGCCTTTGGGAAGCTCAAAACACTTATTTAAAAGTGATATTCCAAGAAAAATATTTGACCAATATATTTTTTGTGACTTTAACCTCCAGAAAATGTAACAAACGTGGGGTAGCCCAAACTGCTATCGAATTTGCCATGTTAAATATAACGTTAAGAGATAAAAGGACAAATAAATGGATACGACAAACTACAAAGGTAACAGATATTAATGAAAGAATAACTTAGCTCAAATAGAACTGGTCAAGGCCATATTACAAGACTTTAAAACAACCGCTGGACCAAGAGGGATATTGGATCGGAGACCATACAGAAAGAAAAGAAATCCTGGGAAGACCGTCGACAAAATGGAACGATTACATCAAACGAAAAATAACATACTGGCAACAACAAGCACATGATCTAAGAAAATGGCGAAATTTGGGGGATGTCTACTTACTGCAATGGAAACAAGATCGCCGAGGAGGAAGTAAGGAAGGAAGGAGCTGGATAGATGTACTTGGAATTGTTACAAGACCACATTGATCCAATGTTAACTGGTATTATAGAGAATGAGCATTACCTCGAACACCATTTGATAGTCTAACAGGACGGAGCTCCTCCGCATTATGCACTGGTTGTTCGGCAGTATTTCGATCGAAAGTGTCCGAGTCAATGGATTGGAACAAGAGGCGCTATTGAATGGCCCGCAAGGTCGCCTGATTGATCACTGCTAGATTTCTTTTTGTGGGGTCATTTAAAGAGCAAAATTTACGCAACCCAGCCCGATTCTTTACGAGATTTACGTCAACGTACAATCAAGGAATGCCGTCTAATCACTCCACAAATGCTTCAAAATGTGTGACAACATTTTGAACAGAACCTCTATTACTGTAGGGATACTGGCGAGTGGCGATGCTCATTTCCAACATTTACTACCCTGAAACTTTGGACTGCATTACCGCGGGAACTATAATGCTCGAAATCCAAAAATAAAAACACTTTTGTAAAGCGCCGGGGCCGGTAGCTCGGATAGGTTGGCCGTATGCCTTTCACGCAGTTGTCCCGGGTTCGAATCCGGACGCCGAGGTCGGTGGTTTTTTTCTGAGCGATAAAAACCCCCTTCTTCTCGGATAGGAAGTAAAATCGTAGGCCCCGTGTCCAACTGTCCAAGTGTTGTTGGGCACGTCAAAAGAACCCTCAAACAGGCTAAATTTCCAGGTGTGGTAGGATCGCTCCCTGGCGTCGGTGATTAGCCATAGTAGCAGAAATAGGCCGACGTTAAATAAAACAAACAAACAAACTTTTGTAAAGCAAATTCATCGAGCTTTTAAATGGTATGTTTTTTGATATTATTCGGCATTTGAAATATTTAGAATGAAAGTCACCCCAATTTTGAGTTTGAAATGAATTTGACGTATTCTGGCGTTTTCCGAAGAATTTGAGGTTTACTGTCACAAAACACGCCTATTTAGATTTCGGGTGTCACGCTGTGACAAACATATGCAGCCGACACTTCCGTTACTCGAAATTCTCTTCCACTCGAACTTTTTAGCAACTTTTATACTATAGTTTGCATAGTAATTTGTTTTGATAATTCAAAATTCTACAAGTCGAAAATTTCTGCCACTCGAAACTTTTAGCCGGTATTCAGGTGAAACTCGGTTTGTGGGTAATTCCCCTTTGTGTATGAAAGCAAGATATGTACATACCTACCAGCTTTCTGAAACCTATAAAGCTTCGACAATTCAAAACTGTTTTAAAAAGCTGGATTTGGGCAGTACGCTTTCGAGTATGCATTATGACGATGACATTCTTTTAAACATCTTAAGAGAAAAGTTATTAAAGCAATAGCCACATCAAACAGATGAATTGAATGAAGTTGAATAGCCGCTTAAAATTCCGGTTACAATGGAATGATTTAAGTGAAAACGATTTTACATTGATACAGAGTATAGACAATGAGGTTGTGTTGATATTTTGGAAGATTTTACGACGGTAATTCTGATTATGGAAATGATGCGGAAGATTCAATAAATTGAAAGTGCAAGTAGAATTTTTATACATTTTATACGAAGTCGGGGCATTATTAACAAATGAGGAAGGTATAATAGAAAGATGGAGAAGATATTTATAAATTTGTTGAATTGGGAGAGAAATGAAGGAAACTATCAAAGCATACAAAACATGGAAGAAATCCAACTACAAGGAGAACACATACAACTGGAAGAGATTAAGGAAGCTATGAAGAAGCTTAAAAGGGGAAAACCCGCTAGGCAAGATAACATCACTGGGGAAAAGCTGAAAAACATGTGCGAAAGAGGAATCCAAATGCTAGCGAAAATATGTAACAAGGTTCGGAATGAAGGAAGAGTACCAAGTGATTGGGAGACAGGCGTCATTGTGCCCATGTACAAGAAGGGAGATTGAAGGGACTTTAATAACCATCGAAGAATCACCCTGTTAAGCACGGTATCCAAGATACACGAACGAATTCTGGGAATTAAATTAATACATGAACAGGAACCACAGCTCGAACAGTCTCAAAGTGGCTTCAGAAAAGGCAGGAGTATACTTATTCTTCTTCTTCTGTGTATAGGTCAATGACCTGCTAATTACCTACAATAGAGTTTTTTTTTGTTGTTGGCCCGAATCATCCCATTGTTGGGCAAGGGCCTCCCTAATAAGGGGGGTTGTTGATCTACTCTCCCATAGTGATCAATCCTCGTGGGAGAGAGGCGCCGCGTTAACGCAACCTTCGGGTCACCCATCCAGTACTGACAGGAGCCAACGCTGCCTTAACTCTCCTGATCGTACGTGAACGGGCGACGATGTGCGCAACCCGGGACCCTACAATAGAGTAGGTTCAGGATTATACAAATCCACATATTCACAATTAAACAGATGACCGAAGGAATAAGGAATTACCAGAGCAGAAATATATCAATCCTTTATTGATTTGGAAAAGGCATTTGATAAAGTATCAAGATCAATCATAGAGGAAAGCCTAATAAAAAAAAAGGACATAAAGTTGATAAGAGCAATAATGAGCATGTATAAAAATAACATTGTAAGAACAGACAAAATGCAATCACGCGAGTTTCCAGTAAATGAAGGCGTAGTGCAACGAGTGATGTTAAGTCCGACTTTATTTAACTTGGTCATGAACGATGCAATGAAAGACACAAGAAACAAAACATCTAAGTTAAATGTAGAATACAGAAACTTACAACAAGTCTGGATAAGTGAATGTGCGTTTGCAGACGACCTGGCTATATCTGAAAAGAACGAAAGAGAACTGAAGAAGAAGTTATACATATGGAATGAGAAGTTAACAGAGAAGAAGCTTAAGATAAATGCAGAAAAAATCAAAAATTATTAGTGGAAACTCAGACGTAAAAGTAAATATCGACTTAAATGGAAAGAAAATAGAACAAGTAGAAACCTTTAAATACTTAGGAGTGCAGTTAGACAATAAAGGAAACCAAGAAATTGAGATAAATAGCAGAATTGAGAGTGTATCGAAGGTGTACCACGATCTTAGAGTACATTTTCTGGGAAAGAGAGAAGTCTCGACAAAAACGGAAATGAGTATATATAAATCAGTATTTGTACCTATCTTAAGTTTTGGATGTGAAAGCTAGTTCCTAACAAAAAGACTCAAGAGCAACATACAAAGTATGGAGAGGAAGTGTCTAAGGAGAGTGTTAGGAGTCACAAGAAGAGATCGCTTCAGAAATGACAGCATCAGAGAACAGCTAAAAGTGCAACCACTATTAAAGCGGATAGAGGACTGTCAATTACGATGGTATGAACACCTTAAACGAATGAACGAGAAGAGAAAAGTCAAAAGAGTGGGAAGCTGGAAGACGAGAAAAGAAAATAGAGAAGACCAAAGACAACATGGAATCAAAATATAGAAAAGCTAATAGAAGACAGGGGGCTCACGAAAGCTCAAGCATCAATTATGGCGAAGGACAAGAAAGAGTGGAGAACATGTTTTTATAGGGATAGAAATTTATGAACATGTTTATAATATTATGTATGAAATGTAAAAATACGAAATATATAGCCTTACACCTTAGGGTAAAAAGGCTTTTTATTTTTTTTTACATATACAGTGAAGTCTCCAATAAGCGGACACCGATGGTTCCACACTTTTTGTCCGTTTGCTGGAGGCGTCCGCTTAAAAGAAACAATCATGTCCGACTATGGGAGGTGTTCGTTTAAGAGAGAACACAAAAATTATTAAAATATGCAGAAAAGTGTATTTTATTGAACATAACAACAATAATTATAATTATAAATAATTATTGCCTACGAACACCGCAGTTAAACTGCTTAATATAAGTCCGAATTTATAAAACTCATAAATCAAAAAGTTCTGCATTTTACAAACAAACTACAGTAAAGAAATACAACGCTGAAATTAGTTCTGCGAAAACCGTGATAAGGCTCAAATATTTATAACAGGAAGTACTAGTATTAAATTTCACCAGGACGGGGACATAATGTAATATGCGCAAATTAGATGTCCGGTTAAGGGGGGCAATTTATCCTAAAAATGAGACTTATGAAGTGTCCGTGTCCGTGTATTAGAGGGTCCGGTTAAGAGAGGCTATTTAACATGTGTTAATAATAGCAGAACATTGGTTCTACGAAATGTGTCCGTTTATAGGAAGTGTCCGCTTATAGGGAATGCCCGTAATAGGAGGTTTCACTGTACTTATATAATATATAAAAAAACCTATTTTATAATAGAGTTAGTTAAAGTGTTTTTCCTATTTTAAACAAAAATGTTTTTCTTGGATCCGAATTTTCTATAACTCGAAGTTATCTTGTCGGATTTTACCGAGTTCAACTTGGAGAAGTTTCACTGTAACTTACCCGCCGTTAACTATAATTCGATAAACGGTTTTTATGAACAACCATCATAAACATATATGGCAACGCTGTCTGAGTATCGTTAACGTATTACTGATTTAAGCAAAAGGCACCTTGAAGTTATTTATCAATACCAATCAGATATTCAATTATCCTTATCTACTTAGAACAGCTGGGATAAGCCAATTGCTGTAGAATACATCATTATGAACCTTTACGCTATGGATATTGAATTACATATTGCATTCTACAAATTAAAGTTATAAAATAATAGCTAGAATACAGTAGCTCATATCAGAAAATGTTATCAACATTAGATAGAAAATAAATAAGGAAAACTCTAAAAAAATTTGATTACAAAAAAAAGGGGAAGTTGAAATACAGAAGCCTGAAAAGCCCGATAAAATTTAGATAAGGAAAAACATGTAATGATTACTATCATTACTTGGAAGATATGCTGTACATGGAGGGATATACAAGCGTAAAGGGTGTTCTATTAATTGGTAATATAATTGATTGAAATCCAATATCCCCACGAGCAAAAGATACAGATAATATCTATATAACTGCGTAATAATAGCAAAAAAAAGCATTTAGAGTTATTTTATTAATGGAAAAAAAAGATATAAAGTATTGTTTGCATTATATTCTATCCTTATGTTTTTCTGCAAATCATTGTATTTTCTGTTTTTATCATTAAAGAAACATGTATGTGGTTATTAAAAAGGGATTTTTTAATCACTGTTTCAGAGTAAATAACTTGTAAACGCCCTACCATAAGCGTTAATGAAACAAACATTAAACTAACAATAGCGAAGTCCCAGTTTATCGGTTGAAAATCTATATTACTTTCTAATGAACCAGCCACCTTTGCATGCCACATTTTCATTATTTATTAATATAGTGTAGCTTAAAAATCAATATGGAATTTTTAAACCTCTTAAATAATTCTATACATGAATATCGTATTGCCGTTAATGTAGAGTTTGTTAAAAACGTTGTTTTCTTCTTTTGTTACAGGTTCGCTGCATGAAATTGGTTCAGCACCCAAATGTAGTTCGGTTATATGAAGTAATTGACACTGCAACAAAATTATACTTAATCCTAGAGCTAGGTGATGGAGGTGACTTATACGACTATATCATGCGTCATGATGCAGGCCTCTCCGAGCAACTAGCCCGTGATTATTTTCGCCAAATAGTTAAAGCAATATCTTACTGCCATATGCTACACGTAGTCCATAGAGATCTCAAGCCGGAAAACGTTGTTTTTTTCGAGAAACTAGGTGTTGTTAAGTTGACCGATTTTGGATTTAGCAACAAATTCTTTCCGGGCCAGAAACTGGAGACTTCCTGCGGCAGCCTTGCTTATTCTGCCCCCGAAATCTTACTGGGCGATTCCTATGATGCCCCCGCTGTCGATGTATGGTCTCTGGGTGTCATTTTGTATATGCTGGTGTGCGGGCAGGCGCCATTTCAGGAAGCAAATGATTCTGAGACGCTCACTATGATTATGGACTGTAAATACACTGTTCCTTCACACGTTTCAAAAGACTGTCGAGAGTAAGTGGCTTAATAATGGTTGGTTGTGTTAAACTGAGTTTCGCTCCTTTTTAGTCTGATTGCTAGAATGCTAGTTCGTGATCCTGAAAAACGTGCAACATTAGCTCAAATTGCCGCACATCCATGGTTAGCACAACAGAAAGATGATCAGTCGGTTGATACTTTGCCTCTTGTTTCAAGAGAACAATTATCCGATGAAGATCACAACCTTATAGTACAGAAAATTGTTAATGGAAATATTGCTACTAAAGAAGAAATTCAAGAGTAAGTATTTGCCGTTGTTATAAAGCATTCATGCCTATTACAGAAAACCATAGATTGTATATTGTACAACTGATAATATTTCCCTGGTTATGGAAATTAATAGAAGTAACAGATAATAATTTATATATTGAATTCGAACCGTCTCAGTCTTGGTGATGATTCAACAATTTGTGGAATTAGGACCTCTAAGTAATGTAACTTAATTATGGCTTCACTCAAAATACTCAACAATAGCAAGTGTAAGAAAATGTTGGTGGTGGTTAGAATGAAACTGAAGTCATTCACACTGGCTTTCAACATACTTAACCTTTTTATAAATGTTGTTTTTCCGATATTTAGGCAAATGATATTAAAAAACACCTACAAGGGCATTTCATCCCTTAAAATATACTTTCCACGCGCTGTCATATATATTCGATTCAGGAAAATCGTGTAAAAACAAGTCCCATGGACATTTTATCCCTGAAATTGCGTGTGTAAATGTTATTTATTTGATCATATTCAATTAAATCATGTTACAGACCTAAAAATACAGTGTGTTCCAAAAAAAAAAAATTTTAGACATTAATCCTCAGTTTACAATTGAAATTAAAAAAAAATAAGAAAGCAATCACATATAAACACAGATATAATAAAATGCAGAGTGCGGTTTCTAAAAATCTGTTTACCACGATAATGAAACATTCTTGCCACAAGTAGGTGTCTGACATCTCTAGGCTTGTTTATTGTTCTTTTAAGCTATTAAACAAATGTGAAGCCTAGACCAGGAGTTTAGCTAGTCAAACATAAATTTTTGTTGTTGATTAATTGAAACAATAAAACCATTCATTATTTCTAATATTAATCAATTTCTGTTTTTGCAGGAGTATAGAGAAAAATGCGTACAATCACATAACAGCCACATATTACCTACTAGCCGAAAGAAAATTAAAATCCAAAAGACAGGAGCAAGCAAACAAAAGCAAGAGACCCGAACTTTTAGCTGTAGCACAAGGCTCTCCTGCACCGCTGCGAGATTTAAACAGCACTGGTCCTTCACCATGTTTATTAACTGTACCACGAACACCAGGAGATTTACCACAGGTAACATAGATTTTTTATGCTCGGAACTAATTTGTGTCAAAACTATATTCCGTAATTGTTCATTTCCTTAAATGATTTAACACATTCTATTATTCTAAATTGGGTTACCTTAGGACAGCATGAGCTGGTAATAAGTTGTAGTAGGTTGGGTTTGATTACAACAGCTAAATGGAGAAAATCATAAGTCATATTAGGTTAGGTTTGGTTAGGTTCGAATGAATCAGCTTTATGAAGAAATTAAAACTAATTAAAGGTTAGGTTAGCTAAACTTTAATTTTTTCAGTTGGTCTGATATGGTACAATAATTTCTTCATAAACTGAATAGGAGAGTAAACCAAACCATAACCTCATTGTACTCTTGTAGCATCAAAGTTAGTTAGATTTGAGGTTATGTTAGTATGCGGAATTTGCTGTGGATACTATCTGTTGACAGTTATTATCAATATTGAACGTGCTTGTAAAAAAGGTTATATTTTTGGTTACTCTCCAAACGTAATGTCACATTCCTAGCACTGACACAAACATACATTGAGGTTATGTTTTTGTATGTTGTTCAAGCAAGTACATGGTTCCCATTGTCCATTATAGAAGAAGGCAAATAGTAAGAATCAAGTATTAATTTTTCATATTAAAATTTCGTTTTCTTTGGCAAACCTTGTTTTAACATACAATAAAAATATGCTGTTGGTTTTTTGTGACTGTCAGTTTTAAAAACCTGCAATGTTTGCTTAATACCAAAAAACATATCTTAGTTTGGTTTCAGTTCAGGATTTCTTTAGAGGTCCTAGTGGTAACTTTTTAATATCTTAATATACAAATTTCATCAAATTCGGTCCAACTATTTTATATGCCTGCTAAAAATATTTATTAAACTGATTTTTGTGGGTGCTTTCAGTTTATGTTGGAGATTTGGGTGAAAATCTTGAGCATGATTTTTTTTTGCTTCTCCAGCCATGACATCTGACCAAATTGGTTTGAACTTAATCAAAACTAACCTCAATTCAACCTGTTATAATCAGCATTACATCACAAAAATGGCGACTTGGGACAAACATAAACATACAAAATTTGTTCATAAATATGACAACAGAGAGTTAAACAAAAGAAGCCATCAGATAAGTGTCGTAGATTTTATTGGGTGGTTTTTTCAGTGCTAGAATTGTGAAATAAAATTATGCCAACATTTATTTATGTTGTGGGCACAAGATTGGATTAGGTTATCACTTTTACTACTGTTCGCCAATATCATCTGTAGATGGTGCGAGTTACACTTTGTCCTGCGCCGCCGTTTTTATTCTCAACATATTAACTATAAATTAAGATTTCATAGAATTACTATTTTTGTTGCATACTAATCTCAGGTTACAAGTCAATTCCCCATAAAAGTGCCTACATTGTTAGATTACCTATTTTAAAACAGCTTATAAAAATTTATTAACCTAAACAACAAAACAAATGAATACATATTTTCAAACTAGAAGCATGGGAGTTTTATTCTTCAGTAGGGAGTAGAGAGAGGCACAATTGGGGTGGTCTTAAGTTCTTCGGGAAGCAGGCAAAATTCGCAGGCTCGCCCCTGAAAGCTGGATCACGGTGGATACAACGTTACGGGCTAGGACTTTCTTTGAAGAAAAAAAGAAAGACGGGAACTTCAGGAGCCAAAATCTCCGCCGCTGTACGGGATTATCACTTTGCAACGGCTCAGTGGAGGCTGTCACGGGGTTGAAGACTTGAATCCGACACAAGTCGAGAAAACAATTTCACTGAATTGTCTTTACAAAAAGATCCGACACAAAGCGAGAATTATTTTGCCACAGGCAAAAAAACAACACGATATATTAATTTAGCAGAGGCGCTGTCATAAAACTCCGTCTCCAAAAGCCAAGTGCGTTCACCCTCAAAGGCTAGCGTTCACTCTTTTTGTCCTATTTGTCGTCGGCGCTGAGATGTTAACGAGCAACCGAGTCGAACGAAGGTGTTGAATCGATTCACTAGAAAACGCAACGCGAATCTCCAACAGCTGGAAGATTTCAACATATAACGAAATATGTTGCAAGAATTCCAGAACAATTAACACGTGGAACTTCCTCAAGGGCAGGAAATTCCCAGCAGACAAACGATTCTAAGAACTTTTTTCGTCGGCATAAACAGACTAAACATACATGTCAAGTATTCCCTTCGAGAAGCTTCGAAGTAGTGGCCTCCCATAAATTAATCGGCATTTCTCCATGATAACAAAGAGGTTCACTGAAAACTTTAACCTTAACGAATAATGAAACCCTGGGCAACTGAAGGTTGCCTTACTTTTAATGTTACAAGGGAATTAAACTGTTCTATCTCTTAGTTATTAACGAAACAGGGGAAAACAATCACTGTATAATACATTGGAAAGTTTTACCTAGATTTCTTCGGTAGGGAGTAGAGAGAGGCACAATTGGGGTGGTCTTAAGTTCTTCGGGAAGCAGGCAAAATTCGCAGGCACGCCCCTAAAGGCTGGATCACGGTGGAGACAACGTTACGAGCCAAGATTTTCTTTGAAAAAAAAAAGAAAGACGGGACTTCAGGAGTCAAAATCTCCGCCGCTGTACGGGATTATCACTTGCAACAGCTCAATGGAGGCTGTCACGGGTTGAAGGCTTTAATCCGTCACAAGTCGAGAAAACAATTTCACTGAATTGTCTTTACAAAAGCTGACACTGGTAATATTTTTAATCCGACACAAGTCGAGAATTCATTTGCCACAGGCAAAAAAACAACACGATATATTAATTTAGCAGAGGCGCTGAGATGTTAACGAGCAACTGGGTCGAACGAAGGTGTTAAGTCGACTCACTAGAAAACGCAGCGCGAATCTCCAACAGCTGGAAGATTTCAACATGAGACGAAATATGTTGCAAAAATTCCAGAACAATTAACACGTGGGACTTCCTCAAGGGCAGGAAATTCCCAGCAGACAAAGGATTTTAAGAACTGTTTTCGGTCGGCATAAACAGACTAAACATACATGTCATGCATTCCTTTTCGGAAGCTTTAAAAAGTGGCCTCCCATAAATTAATTAGCATTTCTCCATGATAACAAGAAGGGTCAACCAAAAAACTGTGTTTGGGAAATAATAATATAGTAATCGGCTATGGAGTGGCCAATAAAATAAAGCTTTAATTCATAAGAAGCGGCAAAATCAAACTAACGTAACAAGTAATCGTTACCGTATGACCATTTTCTTCAAAATAAGATGATCCTAGATGCGGAAATAGCACACCACATGTTTACTTTTGGACTATATAAAGGTCGCTGGTGAATTTCACGGGGATTATTTTCGGCCCAATAACGTCAGTTTTGCTTATTTACATCACCGTTAATGTAAAAGTGTGCTTTGTCGCTCGTGAAGAGGTAATTTTTAATATCTTCATGATGGTTACAAAGATTCATTAACTTGATGACTTAATTCCTAAAGGACTGTGATTTTGTAAAGGGTGAAAACTGTCAAAGCATAGAACAAAATCTCCAAAACCTACTCTTTTATTTAAAAATGCTGCCGTAATAATAGTTGATTAGGTTTCCTTTTATTATAGAAATAAAATGGGCAATACATTTTACCGGACCCTGCACAATTGGTTTATGCATTATGTTATCCACATATGGCTCAGATAATTAAATTATTTCACAACTTGGCAATTGTGTGGGACAACACAAAGGTCTTACCTAAAATTTCTATACTGATATACTCATTCAAAATTAATAAAAAATATCCCAAAAACTGTTATCATTCACAATCATAAATAAATAAAATGAGGAGCAGGAAAAAGTGTTGTAGTTACTAGATTCCTAGGAATTAGAAAATGAAACAGTTAATTAATAATTTTGCAATTACTGATTATAGATATCTGAGCAATATGAGTTTAATGAAATAAATGCTCAATTAACAAACACTTTTTTTTTTTATGAAAAAAGCGCTCAAATATAGCTCGTACATTATTAAACGACAAAAACTTTTCAACAATATGATATTTTTAGTGCATTGACTTACTTAAATTCCATACTCTAAATTTTTTGGGTAAAATCTTACAGATATGTGTTGCGTTCCGCCTAGCCAATGGAATCAAAACAGTTGCTCGATTTGATATTTCATTTGTTTTTTACCGAGTCTTCTTTAGTTCATTTAAAATAAATAATTTTGCTGGGGTAGTGGATATGCAGTTACCAAGGATGTTATAGAGAGTGGATGCGATATGGGCATTCTGTTGTGAAGCTACTTAGGGACACCAACTATACGGAAAATAATGCACATTAGCGATTTTCTTTGAAGAATTGTAGCATCCATATGCCACACAATGTACCATTCTAATAACACAATGTTTTACCACAAAATTATAAATTTAAACATAATAAGAGCAAAAGTATTTTTATCAACACAATCAGGGCCCCCGCTACCATATGTGCAAAGTGTGCAATGCACACGGGCGCCATCCTTTAGGGGCGCCAAAACCCAGGGTCAAAAATTGCAATAATTTCCAAAAACAAAAAACAAAAATTAATTTTAAAATAAAAGTTGAGAAATTAAATAGAATTAGGTATAAATACACACGAAATTTTATTGGTATATCATCCAGTTACTGCCGATTCCTATGTTGCGAGAACATGTCAGGCGGTAGTTTCTTGATTTTTCCTGTTCAGACATGAACGCTATAAGAGCGATGCATCGCCACATGGATGCAAGACATAAAGCGAGTTCCCTCTTAACGTCTGTACAAAAATTCCAATTTATTTGTGGAATTATTATTTGGCATGACGTTTTATTTCATATAAATATTGTCAGCAAACAAATGCAAAGTGCTACAATTAATATTAAAGTATGCCAAACCTACCTAAAAAATTTAGTTGATCACTTCCAGCAATATAGATCTGACCAATCATTTGAAGAAATTCTTGTACAAGCGAAAGAAGTAGCACACTCTCTCGAAATTGAAGAAGACTTTCCACCGTTACCAACGGTCAGGAGGAAATTTAAACCAAAACTGTTTGACTATGAACACCGAGATGAGACCCCTCATGATCCAAAAACTGCCTTTAAAATTAATTTTTTCTTAAAAATTATAGATCAAACTTTAAGCTCTCTAAAAAACCGATTTGACTTATTAAATGAGTATGATAATATTTTCGGATTTTTTAGCGACATATTCAAATTAAGTGACAGCGATCTTTTAAAACATTGTTCTGTTCTTGAAGAACGACTGACAGATCAGGATAATAAGGATATAGACTCCAATGATTTGTTTAATGAAATTAAAGCGTTAAAGTTGTTTTCATTACCTGATGATACTGACCCCTTAAGTATTTTACAATACATATTTGAAAACAATTTAATATCCACCCTTCCAAACGTAAGCATTTCACTAAGAATTCTTTTGACATTACCTGTATCTGTAGCTTCTGGCGAGCGATCTTTTTCAAAGTTAAAAATCATTAAAAATTATTTAAGATCGACAATGCTTCAAGAAAGATTGTCTGGGCTAGCGATATTAGCAATTGAACAAGAAATTTTTGATGGTATAAATTTTAGCGATGTAATTAATGAATTTGCAGTAGCAAAGTCTCGGAAAATATCGCTGCTACAATAGCTATTTTGTATTTTTCTATTGTACCTATAGCTATCATTTTTGATTTTATAACGAAGTTACCTAGGTATTTTTTATCAGAAGTATCTGCATATTGCATATTTTTTAAAATATCTAAGTATTAGTAGAAAGTAGTACTTATATATATATGTAGACATTAGGCAATATTTCTGTTATTTGTTTCTAAAAAAGATGTGATTTTTAGTTTTGGGTTATTTTCTAGTATTTATAAACAACGTGTCTGTACCCCATTAGTTAAGTAAATGCTTTAAAATGGGTGTGAACAAGAATTTATTTTAATTTATTTTGTTATGATTTTATTCTGTTTGTTTCATTTTGATATTTTAGTCTACAAATAAATATGACTTCTAAAGTTCAGCTTTTTGCTGTATTTCAAGCACCTACCTACCTACCTACCTACCTACCTACCTACCTTTAAAAAAATAAATAAAAAAACATGATCCAAAATGCCTTAAGGGGCGCCAAAATCCTTTTTTGCACACAGGCGCCAGTAGCCCTTACGGGGGGCCTGAACACAATTGGTGATACGGGACAGCATTTGCACACAGGTTTGTGTTGTAAAATTGTATAGATGGTAGTGTGCAATGACGCATCCACTCTCTATACCATCCTTGATAGTTACCTTAGTGTTGCGTATTCATAAATATAAAGGGTTACCTGCAGTAAAACAAAACCAAGCAGCCAGAACCTTGACCTTAGCCCTGTTTATAAAACAGGCTTTATATGTTTTACGTCTTGTTTCTCTCTCAGCTTTCACTGTAGAGGATGCGCTGAGGATAGGCCTCATATCAATAACTGTAAAACATTAAAGAACACATAATTTGGAAAAATATATCATATAACTTACTTTGTTAGGAAATTTGTTGACTTTTAGCTGGAACATTTAGTTTATTTATTCTGCAAGAATTTTGTCACTAATTGTAGGTTCTGTCCATTATAAAATAATGCACAATACTGGTGTGTCACTCAATGATATCACCTTTGTTTGTATTGTAGAATTTAATTTCAACATCTACCTCAGATTGCTAACATAAAAACTAACCTAATTGTGTGATGCAACAACTGATACTCCGTACTATTTGTTTACTGTAAGGTCTATAT
The DNA here is from genome assembly GCA_014611495.1 of Limonius californicus. Lineage (NCBI taxonomy): Eukaryota > Metazoa > Arthropoda > Insecta > Coleoptera > Elateridae > Limonius > Limonius californicus. The sequence continues at coordinate 1,510 of JABXWE010005979.1, read as the reverse complement.
ATTTTTTTCTTTTTCAGAGATCTCGCAAATGCAGTATAGTCCAAGAAGATGAGGAAGAGGAAGACATATCTAGTTGTTCAGGTCGAGAGGAACTGGCCCCACCTCACAACTCGCTCAATAGAAGGGGATCTCGCTCAGAAGGCCGTCTGAACCTTGCCCTGCAGGAGCGCTTATCAGAATCAGAAAGAAGAAAGCCTGACCTAAATAATATACCCAAACGGGATATAGTCCCCAAGATGAATATCTTAAGAAATTTAAGCGAAGATAGACCAAAGTCGGCCGAGAACAGTGTGCAGAGTAAAAGGCGTATGGGTAAAAGTGCAAGTATTCCTGAAACCACTTCGCCTGTTCAGTCAAAAATCATAAATGATATGAAACCTAATTCTAATGCTGTCACTACAAATATTATAACTGAATCTTCCACAATTTCCATTCCTGTTTTAACCACCACCCCTTATGCGGCCCCGGCTATCCCCAAATACAAAACGATGCCTTCACCCACACGCACTTCTGCTGTTGCCAACTCACCCTTGCAGCTGAATGAGATTTTTGAAGAAGGGGATGGTACTGATGCAAATTCCCATACAGCACAACAGTTTGTTAGTCGTAATCAAAAACGAACTTCTTATGAGCAAAGGAGGTCAAAATTTCATAAAAACCGTACAGCATCATGCAGTTCTTCAGATGCCAGTGATGATGATAGCGAGAGCAGAAAAAAGCGCGCCCACAAACTAAATAACTCTGAAAAACCCACAAGAGGGCGTCGAGACTCCCACGATGATAGTAGTGACTCCCAGGAACCCGGTACTGGAGCCGGGACAGGTACAAAAAATGGCCGAATAGGAAGCACTGCGATTATTACCCAAAATAATGTTCAAACCACACAAGATTCAAATAAAACTAATAATACGAACAATAATAATAACAACACCGGACGGAAGAATGCAGGAAATTCGGGCATTATGTTAGGAAGACGACATAAAGCTGGGAGGAGAAGAACGGGTGAAACACGGTTGCGGGAAAGCCAGTCCTTAAATCGAATTACAGAGGTGCAGGAAGACACCTCGCATTCTGTTATTATCTCTACCACGCTGACGGCCACACAGGGTACCAGTGTTGCCCCAAAAGTTAAGGGTCTTGGTGCAAGAATATTACAGGTATGATACCATAGATTTATCATTTGCTTTTGTTTTTGCAGCCTTATGTTGTAACTAACCAGAAAATGTATTAATTGTTTCTTGCCTTGCTTCATTCAAATAGCGTGGTTTTTTACTTTCCCATACCTTATAGGTATAGGGTAAGTATTGAAATCATGAAAATTTTCGAAATCGAGATTTTAACGGATATATCCGTTTTGGGTCTCTAGGAACCCAAAAAAGTGGTTTTTAAAAAATGTCTGTCTGTGGGTGGGTACGTATGTGACGCTCCTACAGCCGAAAGTATTGCTCCGATTTTGATGCGCTTTGGAATGCGGGGGTGTATCGAAAATTCATCGAAAAAATAAGCTTTT